>PVHP010001416.1:0-107232 GCA_004024765.1 Zapus hudsonius | reverse complement strand
TTGTTTTGTGCACACTTTCTCTTTTCCTCTGCTCCTGTCAAGAGGTGAGGCAAGAAGTTTCTTGCCTCGTGCCAGTGCAATGCTCTTTTCTCATCCTCCAGAACTATGAGTCACATAAACTTCGATCGTTTATAAATTACCCCATCTTGGGTATTCTGTCACAACAACAGAAAAGAGAGTAAGATTGGCCATGTCTTCAGGGTTTGAGGTCCTTGGATGCGAGAACAGTGCATAGTGTCTTTCTGATGTCTCTAGGCCACTTTTGTCTTCAGTGAAGCATTTTGGTCCTCTGTTGGGAGTCACTGTTAACCTTCAGGAGTACAGGGTAAGAGTTCACATGTTATACTTACTCCGAAGCTGAGTTGGAGAAAGATATTAGAAAATGCTAACAATTTGTAGTTTCTTCTCCTTGACCCTAGGAGACTGTTTCCTAGGAGTGTTTAGCCTCTTCTCTGCCATCCCTCCTTGACACCTTAACTTATTGTTGACATATAAACCTGCGCTTCCCTTGAAGTAGCTCCAGACAGCAGTACTGACGTGCTGCTTCAGAGGACTTGTATCCGAGGCTTGTTATCCAGGGACACATCATCTACTTTGAGCTTTCCTTAGTGAGGCGAAGTGGGAAGTGGCGGGCAGGGGGAGTTCCCGCCATGGCTTGCCTTGGGCAGTGGTGATGTTGGTGTAGGAGACCGGCTCGGTTCCGTTCTTCCTTACTGTCTCACACCTGGCAAATGGATACTGAGAAAGTACGCTTAGAAATTCCTGATGGAAAAGCTGAGAGTGATCCCAAGAACCAAAGACCCTGAGGGGGATGTGTGTGTGTGTGTGTGTGTGTGTGTGCGCGCGCGCGCGCGCACATGCGCTCATGCATAGTTACATTCTTCTGCATGTTTGTTATTTTTTGGCTATATGTCATTTGTGATTTTATTTTTTTTGTGGTGCTAGGGAATGAACCCAGGGCTTGGTGCTGGCTATGCAAGAACGTACTCGTCCACTACATCCCCAGCCTGCCATATCTTTTAGAAATCTATTACACCATGGATGCAAGCTCCACCATGCCTCTTAGAGCAGGGACTCCCTCTCCCTGGAAAGGAGTCTCCTTTCCTGGAGGATTAAGATTCCTAGAAGGCCTGATCTCCAACACAGAAGACTGGCCCTCTGGGCAGGCTGTTCCATTTCTAGAACCCTCCTGCTTGCTGTGTGGAGTTTTGCCTTCCTTCTGAATTCTCTCATAATCTAGTAAAATCTCTCAAAACTAAAAAACAAAAACAGGAATCAAGACAAGACCCTCTTGAATTTTCATTGCAGTTCAGTTTTCTCCTCCTCTTTCATATCTTCCTTTCCTCTCAAAGGACTGCACAGGCGAGAAGACAGAATAGTTTAAGTGTACAGGCAGTTACATGGAGAGGAAAGGACTTAATGACAGCTTGGAGTAAGTGCTGGGGAAAGAGCCGGAACCCCAGGGGTGGAGAAGAGGAGAGGAAGTCTAGCAAGTGTGCAGAGTAATTGACCTCATTCCTAGCATGGCTGCTATGGCACTCAGAGCAGAGTTTGATATTGTGAAGGATCAGAGAGCTGTGGGCTCTGCTTGAGGCACTTTCAAGCCTCACTAGTCTATGAGAATTGAAGCTGAAGTCTGTGGGATGTTTTGACTTTCTGGCCCTGAACAGGCAGACTCAGTAGGGAAGCAGGTAGAGGAAGCAGGGCTGGCCTGGCCAAACCAGCCTTCGCCATTGTAGACAGAAATGCAGGCGGGGCACCAACACACTTACTTGCCCATTAGCACTCTGAAGCCTGTGAGTAGAACTTACCAGGATAGCAGGGCTTCAGGAATGGTTGTCTTTTTGATGTCTCTTTATACTTTGTTCTGCCTGAGTTTTTTAGTGAGGGCCAGGGCAGGGACCATAGAGAAAACGTAGAGCACAATGTAGTCTGTGGCCTTGGATGAGCTGCTGAGCCCTCTATATTTCAGCCTCAGCTGTTACCGAGGTAGCAGTAGTCTACCCACCCCACAGGTGAAATAAATGAGTTGATGTGGGTAGTGCCTAGCACAACGGAGGCACTGTGTGAATGTTTGAAGGCAAGCTGAGGCGTGACCTAGCATGCACACAGCCAAGGGATAGATTCTCTTCTATCCAAGTGCCATTAGCAAGTTCAGTACTATTGCTTTTAATATTTTCCCATCTCCCCCCCCCCATAGGGTTTCTCTTTAGCCCAGGCTGACCTGGAACTCACAATGTTCCTCTTAACTCTACCTCCCAAGTGCTGGAATTAAAGCATACACCATCATGCCCAACTCCCTTACTTTTTGTTCTTCCTTTTTTTTTGGGGGGGGGGGTAAGGCTTAATTCTTTTTTCTCTTGTCTCCAGCAGATACAGAGAGATAATGTAATCAAAGAAAACAGGGAAGGCAGCTTTGGGTAGATTTTTGTGAGCAGTTAAGCCTAGATCAGAACCTGGGAAATGACAGTGGTGACAGACACCGTCTGATGGGGCAGTTCCGTTCTTCCTACACAATCATCATCAGTATACTTAAGCACATTTACAAATCCGCGTGGTGATATGTTAGCCTAGGCAATGTGAGCTGTGCAGAGCTTGGATTCTACACGAAAGCGTGTCAAGTTTGATAGAATGGTGAAGGTTAGGAGTGACTGCACAGAGCATGCATGCTTTCTAGTTTTCATTATTAGATGTGCTGATTTATGACAATTTTAAATGTCACTTGTTTTGTGGAATTAGGTAAAATTAGATTGAAAGAAAAAACATTTTCCTTACAGGACATTTCAAGATGTTCATGGTCCAAAAACATTAGTTGATAAGTGATGAGTGTAGCAATGTCTGTGAGGTCATTAGTTCTGGGGTGGAGTCATTGTGCATGATGTCACTTTTGAGGATTGACAAATTCCCCAGAGAAGCAACTTAGAGATTTTCTTTGGTCCATGGCTTCAGAGGTCCATGGTTTCTGGCTCCACTGCCCTGGGCCTGAGGGGAGACAAAGCATCATGGTGGTGGGAACATGAGGGCGAGGGGGAGGCTGTTCACCTTATGATGGTCCAGGACCATTGACTAAGGAGCCCCAAACATGATATTAGCTCCCAAGGACATGCCCCAGTGATCTGCTTCCAAGTAGGCCCCGCCTCTGAAAGTCTCCATCACCTTCCAGGAATGCTATCAGCCAGCCAGTTGGTCCATTGATCCAGTCATTTCCCCAAAGCCTATCAGCTGTTAACTAAGCCTTTAACTTAAACATGAGTCTTTTGGGGGACACTTTAATCCACAGACCATCTAAAACATCTTGGCTCCTCACACAGTACCTTTTTTTTGGCTTCAAGTGTCAGCACACTAACCACCTTAAAACTTGGAGGTGCAATAACACTCTGGGTTACCTTTTGTAGTAATATTTAAAATTTTTCAGAAAGTCAGAAGTCAGACTACTTTCTATAAGCCAACCCAGCAAAACAGTAAGTTTCTCTTTTGTAATTTATAGGGAAGAATGATCTGTAATTTTTACCTCCAGATCTTTAGACTTTTCAAATTTCAGTTTGGCTGAAATGGAATTTGAGATAAGGTCACCTAGTTCCTGATTAGAACAACAACCAGAATCGCTCTACTCTAGTGAGTCTTAGATTACTGTTTAGAAGTTTAAGGCCACAAAGCATGAGTGAGGGTCCAGTGCCACAGTAGCCGTCTGCACTGAGGAGGAAGAGAAGCCTGTTAGAGATGCCTCTTCTTTCATTAATTTACCAGAGCCTCCCTTCCCCTTCCCCTGTTTCCCCTCAACTGATCTACCTTCCCAACTGGCACCCTTGGTTTCTCAAGTGGTGATGGTTTCACCTGGAATGTAGAAATCTTTTTTTGCTGTGTGTGTGGGTGTGTTACTGAGAAGTGAACCCAGAGCCTTGCACATGCCCAGCAAGCACTCTTCTAAACCCGCCTTTCCTAGCATTCCCAAGCCTGTGTGCTCCTGGTACTGCCCAGCCCTCAGGTCTTTGAAACAGCTAGAGTGGCACCTTCTGAGCTCTTTTCTCTATTTCATTATCTGTCTGTGTATTCCGGCTCTGCTGACTGTATCACTGTTTCCATGCTTATTTCATGACTACCCAGCATTGAACAAAGTAACCTCTTAAAAAATCAATTAGGATGTTTTAGCAGCAAAACCAGAAAAGCTCCATTCATCTGGCTTAGGCAGTAAGGAATTAATTTTTTTCAGTTTTGAGGTGTATGTTTCTTCATAGTTGAATGTTTTTAGAATTAAGATATGGTTCATTACACGAAGGACATGTCAGGTTGGCAGCTTTCTTCCCACGTTGAGTCATGAAATAATGATGCACCTTACCATTGATGAGTCTTAAATATGATGAAATGGGATATAACTCCAAAGCTCAGGAGTTGGTTGGTGTAGGGCAGATCCATGATGGCTATTTTGCTGGCTTGATTACATTGAGGACCAGAATGTAGTTGTGTATCCTTTCTTTCTTGGGTTACAAGATGGCTGTAGCTCTTCTAAGCATTGCGTCACCACCCAACACATGTAGAGCTTAGAGATCAAGTCCTTTCTTTGTGTTTATTCTAGAAGTTGCCCTCCTTAGTTGGTGACTTCTGAAGCTAGCTACTGATGAGCTTGGGATGCCATTGCTAACTCAGTGCGCAGGGCAGACGTGGAGAGCTTGCTGAAGCATGTGTCTGGGCCACGGCCCAGCGTTTCCGACAAGTCAGGTTGGGTTGGAGATGGAAAGTGTGCATTCCTCACGAAGCTGCAGGTGCCCAGGGCATGGCGATGGACCTAACATTGCTTAGGTGCATGAGTGACTGAGAGGGAGTGAGTGACGGGACAGGCTCCTTCTAGCTCACTGTTTCTTGGAGAGTTGTAACATACAGGGTGATGTATGGCTGCTAATGGTGGGTTGTCCAGAATATTGTCAGCAGTAAACCAAGTTTTAAGAATAGCTTACTTAACTCTTATACAGTAGCTCAAGTAGATTCAAGGCAATATTTCTTACTGCTGATGACATGCTATCTTGAAGAGTAGGGTGGCTACTCTGAGAGCTTAGAGAACTGTGTACATGTGGTTATAAAGAGTACACGTTAGTAATAGCTCAGGCTGGGCGCAGTGGTGCACGCCTTTAATCCCAGCACTCGGGAGGCAGAGGTAGGAAGATGGCTGTGAGTTCTAGGCCACCCTGAGATGACAGTGAATTCCAGGTCAGCCTGAGTTAGAGCGAGACCCTACCTCAAAAAACCAAACCATAATAATAATAATAATAGTAATAATAATAACTCAGTTAAACAACAAAGTAAACAAATCCATAACGCCTGTGGTGTTCAATAACCACAGTTCATAAATACGACCCAGCGTCGCCTTTCAGGTGTGGTGGTGCACACTTGCAACTCCAGCACTTGGGCGGCTGGTGCATGTGGATTACAATGTCTAGGCCAGCCTGGGCCACAGCGGCCAGACCTTGTTGTAAAACAGAACAACTGGGAAAGCACAGTGGTGCTGAGAACTCTGTAACCCATGCTTTGGCCACACATCCTTCTGCATGCAAAGGCTCTCTCTCTACTTCGGCCTTCGTACACAGGTTGGGAGGAAGCTACTGCAGTCAGGCCAAGCACAGGTCCTGGAAGTTGATTGAAAGCCGGGCTGCCTGTTTCTGGCCTTGGCCTACTTCATGCTTTCAGCTGTAGGTCCTGAGCTTCAGGTGTGTGCTGTCCCTTGGAGTCATGTGTGTGCTGAGTCCCTGGGGATCTCAGGTGGTGGGTGATCCCCTCTGCTTCCAGCACACCCGCTTTCTCTCATCATGCTACTAACATTTGATGGTGGCTTGCCAGGCTGCCCTTCCCCTCCCCTCTGTGATGTGCCTAGTGGGATGCTTGAAGGAAGTGGGCTGGGTGGGTCAGAAGTGAGCAGTGACCTGTTTCACATTGGAACCTTGAAGAAATAAACACCATTGCCTAGAAGTTATAGTCTGTTATTTCTGCAAGTAGGTGGACTCATTGCATTTTGCTCTGGCTTGAATGTAACCCCTGTGCAACATGTCTACTCTTAATGGAGATTTGACAACTGATTTGATTACTAATAATTTTTTGAAGTTTGGAAACTGAGAATCTGAGAGGTTTGGTACCTAAACTAAAAAATAACTCATAAACCTTTTATTTTTTAATAGTTTAAGGTTCCAGAAAAGTCAGAGATAGTACAGAACCCAGATGTGGTGGCATATACCTTTAGTCCTGACATTCAGGAGGCAGAGGTAGGAGGATCACCATGAGTTCGAGGCCACCCTGAGACTACATAGGTAATTCCACGTCAGCCTGGGCTAGCGTGAGACCCTGCCTCGAAAAACCAAACCAACCAAAAAAAACAAAACAAAACAAAAAACAACCAGAGAGTTTCCATGTAATTCTCATATACTTTCCCCTTGTTAATAGCTTATATTAACTTGGTAAATTGCCCAAATCAAGAAACTTTAGACTGTAATTGTCTCCTCTAGCACAAAACAAGTTCCTGCCGTGTAGTCACTTGATAGTGTATTGATGACAGTTTAATAGACTCTCATGGGTGTTGATCGGCTGATACTGTGGTAACTTGGGAGCAGTAATTCCTAACTTTTTGTGGGGCTACATACCTATGAGAAACTGAAAATTGCTTATAGATCTTTTTTCTAAAATATAAAAATTACAAGATTTTGCATATGATTTTAGGTGTTCACATATTTGAAACTCCTAAGGCTTCAGGTTTAAGATAGTGTCTTCTTAATTCAGCCTAACTGAAAGGACAGGCAGCGAAGGACATAGGACATGTGTATTGCATGTCCTTGGTAAGGTGCTTTTGGAGAATGGTTAGGGAACAATTATTTTTACAATGGGTGAGAGGATAGGAAAAGCCACCGAGGGCAGGTGTTGCTGGAATTTGGCCTTGAATCAGAATCAGTCAAAAGGTAGCAAAACAGTAAGTTGAGGGAACCAAACAAGCAGATCTTTGCATAAGTGCAGTGTTTTGTGATGGCTGAGAATTCTGATCTCACTGCAGTTTTAGCAGATGACTCGGGAGGTGGGCTAGATGTAACATTGGAGAGGTAGGAGAAGACATACACTGACTGAAAATTGGATAGGTTTCTCAGTTTGTAACTTGGGGAATGTTGCAATGACTTAGTTTAATGCTTTGTAAATAAATGATTTTCATGTTTAGTTTCATGGCTCAGTCATGTACTGGCACATTGTGAGTTGAGTAGGCAGCAAACTTAGGATAGGAAGGGGCTTGGAGAGGGAGAGAACTGGAAGTAATTATGGGGGTGGGGGAGGGGAGAGAGGAGGAGGGGGGAGGGGAGAGGGAGAGAGAAAGATATGTAAATCATGCTCCTGAGGTGGGAAGAGCTTGGTCATGCTAACACAGGGTAGATGCCTCACAGTTCAAGGCAAGAGCAGGAGGCAGCTGGTCACATTGTGTCCAGTCAGGAAGTAGGGCCAGGTTATAAGGCTTTAAGACCCACCCCATTGACCTACTTCCTCCAGCAAGGCTCCACCACCTGAAAGTTATACCAGTTTCCCAAACAGCGCCACCAGTTGGGGACCATATGTTCAAACACATGATCCACTGGGGGACATTTCACATTCAAGCAACAGTCGTGTTTAGAACAGCCAGACATAAAAATATACTACATTGACTTACTGACATTGGCTTACTGAATTCCTTTGCTGGATTCTGATGAGAAAGACTCAGAGTCCGTGGCTTTAACTTAGTTGAGGTGATTAAGGATATAGAATAAATATAGAAAAGGATAACATGTTTGTAATGTGAGGTTCTGGGCAGAGTAGTCCGATGCCATGTTTGTGCTTTGTAGAAGTCCTGGAAATAAAGCTCAGGTCTGGGTAGCTTACCTTTTCCAAATAGTTCATTTGTTAGAGTGAATTTAGCTGTTTTTGCACTTAGTGCATCTGCACTTATCCACATTCTTTTCCTCTTAATAATTTTAACAATGCCATGAAGAGGTCTAATTTTCATGATGGTGATGACCTCTTTTCATTTAATCGAGACTACAATGCTAATTGTCGCTTTCTGATCTGATAGATACTGTTGATAAAGAAATTGAACCTTTGTGAGGCAAAATGATTCCTAACTTAAAATTTAGCATTTGTTTGAATATAAGTTTGACCCCATGATTCATGAAAGGAGGTTTTTGGTTATGGTTGCAAAGCCCTTTGGGTGTATTATTAATTGACTTTGGAAATTAATTTAAAATGAAGCTTCATTAGGCAGCCATTACTTTTGCATTTCTATTTTTTATACATCCTTAGTGAAAGTTCAGCTCTTAATACTCTGCTGTATACTGGTTGTTTTGGTGTATATGTGTATTTTGTAAATGTATATGTATATGTACATGTTCATGAGTGTAGACGTGTGTTCTTGACACATGCCAACCTTGGGTGTTGGCTTCAACTGCCATCTTGCTTATGTGGCAGGACTCACCACTCTGAATGCCAGGCTTCCTGGCCAGTGAGCCTCTGGGCAGCTTCATTCCTGCCTCTTCTTTGTAGGCACACTGGGATTACATGTGCCAGTGATCCAGTGGTGACTTTTCTAACTGAGTTCTGGGATCTAAACTCAGGTACTTGTGCCTGCCTGGCTGTGGCTTTATCCACTCAGCCATCTCCTCAGGCCACTGAAGTTTTGTTATTGAAAACTGTCTAGTGTTGGAAAGTAATCCACTTTGGTGAAAGGTTTTCCGTTATGATGAATGAATGCGAAGAAATGTTCATTAACTTCCACAGTTTGTATCAGTCTTAGACTTTTTATGCTTTCTGGACTTGCCCAACTACTGTGCCAGAGCACTGTCGGATAGCAGCAAGAGGGTAGGTCCCCCTCAAGCACCCAGTCTACTGGTGAAGAAGGGGTGGGCAAGAGTGGCTAGTGTGCAGATGGCAGGTGTCAGGGTGTGGCTGTGACCTGCTTTCAGGGTAAGGTGAGGAGAAGAGTAGGGAGGCATGCCAGAGGTGGAGGGCACTGTGGAGGCAAGACAATGCAAACCAGCCTCTGCTTTACCCCAAGATCCAGTGTGGCTCAGCCCTAACTAGGACACTTCTAGCAGATAGACTACAGAGGAGGGCAAAGGCCAGAGACCTCTCTGAGTAAGACCAGTCTGTATGCATGGGCTTTTGAAGGACTGTGGGGGGTGTATTTATTTGTTCATGTGCATGTGGAGGCCAGAGGCCAATGTTGGGTGTCTTCAATAATTTTCCACCTTATTTTTTTATACAGTGTCTCTCACTAAACTGATTTGTCTAGACTGGCTGGCCAGAAAGCCCCAGGGACCCTCTTGTCTCTGTCTCCTCAGCCCTGGGGCTGCTGGGTGCTTAGGGATCTGAACTCAGGTCCTCATGATTGTGTAGTGAGCACTTTACTGACTGAACCATGTCCCCGGCCCCTGCTTCAAGTTTTTGTTGGAATGGGTCTGGAATGGCAAGGGTGGAAGCAGAAAGACCAGCAGGAAGACTCTGCTGTAGTCCAGAGGGAAGATTGGTGTTACTTTGTGATGGTTGGGAGAAGTGACAGTTTAAATAATTCAAATCTGAAAATATTTTTAAGGAAAGAGGTGAGGGATGTGTTGATGGGTAGGGTGTATATAAGAGAGAGAGAAATCTAAGGTGTCTCTTCAGGCTTTTGGCATGAGCTATTGGAAGGATGTTGAGATCCTGCAAAGCTAGGTGTCCATCATAAAAATTGAATGGCTCCCTCCTCTCTCATGGTGGAGGAGAAACCATGAAAGCCAGGCCTGTGCTGGTAGTAGAATGCATCTCATAAGAGTTCCTTATGTGTTAGATTTTTATGTGTTGAAAAGAACCTTCTGGACTTTTTATCAGCTCCGTGTTGGCTCTGAATGAACGAAAGATGAACTGTGTACTACTCATACTGATTTTTCCCTAGTAGCAGGATTCAAGTTTCTAAATTATATTTAGATTTTTTTTTGAGGCAAGATGTGTAACCCAGGCTGACTTTGAACTATGATTCTTCTGCCTCAGCCTCCAAGGTGCTGAGATTATAGGCATGCCCCCCCCACCTGTGTTTAGATACTCCCCTTCCCAATAGGCCTCCCAAGTGCTAGGATTAAAGGTGTGCACTACCATGCCTGGTGATACATTTATTTCTAAATAGCAGCTAATAGTTTCTGGACTTAAAGTTATTTGACTTATTGAGGCTGGTCAAATTTTCAGAAATTCTTGCTCGGTATTCCTGAAATATTTCATGTTTCTTCATCTTTGTCAGAGGCTGTCTATTGATCCAGTAAATTGGTTTATTTGGGTCAACTGAGAATAGCTACCTAAGGGAACTGTGAATATTGACCTCAGTTGTTCACATTGGCAATTAGTTACAATTCTGTGGATAATGTGGAATAATCTTAACTGTACTTTAAACATGAGTCATTCTTCCAAATAGCAACCTTTTGCATTACTCTGTTGAGTCTGTGATCAGAGCAGGAGAATGCCAGCCTTTTATATGTCCATCAAATCCCATGACATACCCTGTCATTGCTGACGAATCTGTTCACTCATGTTGGTGCTTTTTTCAAGCCCCAGTGACCTAGTAATTTTGCTGAATTAAGGGTAGTGAGAACAGCTTGCTTAGGACTGCTTCGAAGAGCCGTCTTTGGGAACTGTGTTTATTATGGTGCTTGGAAGGACAGCTGAAAAGGACATTCTGCCCAAGAGCAGTGATCACATTCTGGTTGGGTCAGTACCTGAGAGCAATGATCACACTCTGGCTTGGGTCAGTAGCTTAGTTCTCTTTCATTACAGGGAAGCAGCTAGGTGCTGTCAAAGTTAAATGAAAAAGGAATGGGAAGGATCTGGGTTCAAAAAGTGTATGAACTAAGGCAAAAGTTCCGTGGACGTTCTTGATTTGCAGACAGCTCATCCTGCTAGGGAAGAGCTTTCTGAGTGCCAGTGAATCTCTTTGCCCTTCCCATGGTTCATCCTTGAATAAAACGGATAAGCTGTTTGGAATGAGAGATGTAAGGACTTCTTGGGATGTTTGTTTCAGGGTGGACTGTTGTCCTTAAGCTCCCTGAAACCCTCAAGGCTTAGGCAGCACCCCACAGCCAATAGCATCAGTTTATTCCATTTTCCTTCAGATCATATGTGAGTTCTATATAAATTGATGCCCTTAATGTAAATAGAGGGGAAAGAGGGGGGTGGGCATGCTTGTCAGGCTTGATGATGCAGACCTGTAATCCCAGCACTCAGGAAGCTGAGGGAGGAAGATTGTGAGTTCAAGGGCAGCCTGGGCTACATAGAGAAATGCTGTCTCAATACTCCAATGACTGGGGATGTATGTAGCCCAGTGGCAGAGTACTTGCCTAATGGATATGATACCAAACACCCCAGGGGTGGGGGAGATTTTCTTGTTTTTACTGCTTACAGGTGTTTCATCTTGTCCTATAATCTTGACCTTTGGTTATCAGTTGCATCCACTCTTCATCTTAGCCTTCCTAGCAAGGCCTCTTTGTAGCTAAAACTGTGATATTAATACAAAGCAAATCATTATTTCCCTGTTGGATGGGAGCTATCAGGAACCTTGAAGGCTGACTGATTTAGTAGTAAGATATTACAGTAAATTATGTTCAGGTTCCTTGCTTCTATACAGTTACCTGCAATCTTGCAAAATACCTTAACATAGTAAATGTAAATAATTTGAAATGTAGTGACTTTTGCTTTATTTGGTTTGTTTTTCAATGTAGGGTCTCGCTCTATCCCTGGCTGACCTGGAATTCACTATGTAGTCTTGGGCTGGCCTAAAGCTCATGGTGTTCCTCTACCTCTGCCTCTGGAGTGCTGGGATTAAAGCCGTGCTCCACCATGCCTGGCTTGTAGCGACTTTTTATATATACATATACCTGTCAAAATGTGGCAGTGTGATTATATTTTTATTAGTATATCCCAATGGGTTAAAGTTTAACAACCATCGTTTAAAATTGACAAATCATGGGGACAACCTCAAGCTTGCTTTTTTTTTTTATTAGAAATTCTTAGCTTTTTGAGTTCTTTGGGAGCAAACATTGTTTTTCATATATCCAGTGAACATTTACATCATTAAGGAAGGGAAAGGAGGGACTGGAAAAATGTACTGGAACTGGTAGGGACTGGGCACATTTTAAGGGACACGCTCAGATGTGTCCCATGGGAACAGATTAATTTAGCCTCTTTATTCCATGGGAGGAATTATAACATTGTATTAAAATATTTATTTGCATGTGTGTGGCATGGGCACCAGGACCTCTTGTCTTGCAAAGAAATACCAGAGGCTAGTGCCACTTTTTGTACCAGGCTTATGGGCTTGGGAATTGAACCTGGGCCTTCAGGCTTTGTAAACAAGCCCTTAACTACTGAGCCATCTTCACAGCCCCTATCATTGTATTTTTAAGTTAAGCAAAGTAACATAAAACTTTATTCAGTGCATAAATTGGAATTTCGATTATGATTAATGAAAGGGGAAGGCTGGAAGGAGTGTTAGAGTATTCTGTCCTGCTCCCCCTGTTCAGGGTCAGATGTTATAACTTATCAAGAGACGAGGTGAAGTTGGGGAAGAAGAAATGAGAACCCAAATGGAGAAAGTGTGTGCAACCACACTGACTTTCCCTTTGTTTTCTACAAATGATTTACATACATCATGTAAAATGACAGCTTTTAAAAAGTATTTTGAAGTATAGGTATTCATAATTTTCATCACATTAATTTTTGATATTTTTTCTTTGCAAAAATTGATGCAGTATGATTTCAAGTTTAGAACTATTTTTAAAAATATTTTTAATTATTTGCAAACAGATAGAGACAGAGAGAATGGGTATACCAGGGCCTCCATCCACTGCAAGTGAACTCCAGATGCATGCACCACTTTGTGCATCTGGCTTTATGTGGGTACTGGGGAATTGAAAACTCTGGTCATTAGACTTTGCAGGCAAGGGCCTTAATCGTTGAGCCATCTCTCCATGCTAAGAACTATTCTTAACATGAGATACAGGAAGAAAAAATCCTGTAATTTCACCCATGTGAAAATAACCACCGCCGAGTTTAGTGACTTGTTCTGTTTTTTTTTTTTTTTCTTACCTAATTTTATAGAAATGGGATGTACTAAACTGGATGTGGTGGTGCATGCCTTTAATCCTAGCACTTGGGAAACTGAGGTAGGAGGATCCCTGTGTATGAAGCCAGCCTGGCCTACAGAGTGAGTTCCATATCACCCTGGGCTAGAGTGAAACCTTGTCTCAAAAAAAGGGCAGAATATGTTATTTTGTAACTTGATATTTTAGCATCTGGCATGTTTTTCTGTATCAATATATATAACTCTGATTATCCTTAAGGGTTGTATGGAAATGCGTTGGATTACCCTTGCACTTTATCACAGTTTGTTAGGAACTGGTTTTTTTTGTTTGTTTTTTGTTTTGCTTTCTTCACATTATTTAATAAACTTCAGTACACACCTCACCACAAACAAGTATTAATTCAAAATAGATCATTTGGACAATAGGTCAAAACATGTCTAGGTGTATTATATCTAGGAACAGTTTTAATGAGCCTCCTTAGCTGATTTTTTATGAAAACAAAAACCACACAAATATGAGGTTTCTTGGTATATATTTGCCTTTTACACTAATTTATTTAGTATTTAGTATTTAGTAGATTTTTGGGGTTCTAGGATACAAAGTTAAAAACACAATCCAAAATAATGACTACTTTATTTTCTTCAAGGAAGCCATGTCCAACTCATGTATGTTAATTTATAGTCCTGAGTGTATTTTATAAACGTTTTATACCCCTTACCTAGATTTTTTTTTTAAATAGATACTCACGTCTGCCCAGGCAGCTGCCAGTGGGGCTTGTGCACTTGCTGGGTAGAAATGGCAGGCCTGCCGGAGCATTCCTCAGGGTCCAGCCGTGCAGCAGGCAGGAGCAGCCGTGGGACATCCTCCAGCATGACCGAGCTTGTACAGGCCCCCCCACCCCCGCAGGACCCTTTGCTCTACAAGTGTGCACATACACACTTTGTCTGTTTGGATGGTCACTGAGTTTTTTTATTCTCTGTGCAAATGATGGGCGCTTCCTCTTGAGTCTGCTGGATGGAACATTTTAAGCAGCTTCAGAGTCGGCTTTGCTGCCGGTTTTTGGGCACGTGTTTATGTTTTTGGACTTTATTTTCAGATTTATGGTCATTGAACATAGTTTATTGTAATTCTTTTTATTTTTCCTGTGTTCTCATTTTAGTTTATTGCCTTTATGATTTCTCTCTCTAAAGTTTGAATGATTACTGAATTTTGGCTATATTAAATTTTTATCAGATAGTTATAACATTATCATTTCTATTTTTTGTGTGTATTTCAGTTAATACCGTTATTAATTCTGCTTTAATTTCCTAGATTCTTTTATTGTTTTTCTGGTTTCTTCATTTATATGCTTATTCATTTTCTTTCTTATTTAGTAGCATAGCTATTTAAACTTTCGTATGTTATAGAAATAGGAGTTAACTTTTAGACTTTTACAGAACATTTTAAATTCTCGGGCTGGAGATATGATTGTTGTTTGATATAAATTTCCATTTGCATTACATGATGAATAAGATGTGTGAATATTTTTATGATTTATTATTTTTATTGGTTTAATACTTCCATTTTCTGTTGTGACTCTTGAGTCAAAGTGTAATTCTCCTTTTCTTCTACTTGGACATGTGAATGCAAACTTGTATTCCAACTAAATAGTTTTCATCAGTCATATTTTTTGCTCACTTGGTCTCTCGAGTCCTAAGAAATTTATGATGATGCTGACTGACAGGTTTCCTTTTTGCTATTACAGTTTTAATCGTATATATGTTTACATATATAAATTTTTATGTTTTGTTAAGGAATAATTGGCAGAAAAAACTGTACATGTAACAAACTGTGATGTGCTCTGAATATATATTTACACCCCTGAGGCCTGAAGTTATGATAACCAACATACCTATCCACCACTTTTGCCTTGGTCAGTCATTCTGTTAAAACAGATCTCTCTACATTGGATGACTCACATAGTAACTCCTCACAGTTCTGGAGGCTGGAAATCTGACATAAGGTGCCAGCAGAGTTTGATTCTCTGCCAGGTCCTTCCTTCTGGTTCTCAGACCTTTGTGTTTCTCCTGTCACCTCCTCTGCTGTAATGGCGTTGGTTCCATCACAAAGGCTCTCCTCTGACAACCCAGTGCCCCCGAAAGGCCACAGCCCCTATTCCATCACACCGACTGGCATTTCAGTATCTGTCCCTTCCCCAGGTGCAGTGGACTGAACCTGGGGCCTTGCATACTCTACCCCTGAGGAAAATCTACAACCCTTTAACATCTGAATTAGGGCAAAGATATGAACTTCATTCTACATGATCACATTACTGCCTCCCCTCCCCAAGTTTCCTTTGAAATCCCTCCTTACCATCCTTCATGCCCAGGTAATCATTGATGTTAGTGGAAGCATACACTATCCCGTTTAGTGTCTCTTTTGTTTAGTGTAATTATTTCCAGGTTTATTCATACTGTTGAATGGTTCTTTCTGTTTTATTGCTCAGAAGTACTGCATTGTATGAAAGCGCCAACTGGACATTCTTGCTGTTCACAGCTTGGGACTGTTACCAATCAATATGTCTGAACATTTGTGTGCAAGCTTTCTGTAGACATATGTTCTTATTTCTTCTAGGTAAATACCCAAAAGGGGAATAGCTGGATCATATGGCAAGGATATGTTTAAAGTTTTAAGAAACCACCCAACTGTTTTCCAAAATGGAAAGTTGCATCAGCAGAATGAGAATTATACTTGCTTCATCTTTGCTGAATTAATTTGCCAGATCTGCTA
The DNA here is from genome assembly GCA_004024765.1 of Zapus hudsonius. NCBI lineage: Eukaryota > Metazoa > Chordata > Mammalia > Rodentia > Dipodidae > Zapus > Zapus hudsonius. The sequence continues at coordinate 91,372 of PVHP010001416.1, read as the reverse complement.
TTAGAAAATAATAGCAGTTCTGGAGGTTAGAAGTTCAAGGTAAGGGTGCTGGCATGGTTGGTTTTTTCTGAGGTTCCTTTCCTTGACGTGCATGTGGCTAGCACTCTGTATCTCTTCAGATGGTCTGTTCTCTGTGCACAGTGTCCTGGTATTTTTGTGTCATGATTTCTTGGACATTATAAAAATACTATCATGGCTGCACTTTCACCTAAAAGGCCCTTTCTCCAAATCTAGTCACATGCTGTGGGACTCAGGGTAGGTCTGTAGCATGTCTCACCTTTGTAAAGAAGGAACAGTTCAGCCTTTAACAGTCACCAGCACATAGCATAGCCAGTTATAGTTTTTGCTTGTCTAATAGGTATGCTGTGTATGCCATCAGTTTTAGTTTGCATTGCCTTAGTGACTTAAATGTAGGGTTTTTTCATATGCTTACTTCTGCTTGGGTGAAGTACCCATTCAAATTTCATGCCCATAATTGTTTTTTAGTTTATTTTTGAGTTTTGAGGGATTTTTTTAAAAAATATTTTATTTTATTCATTTTCAAGCAGAGAGAGAGAGAGAGAGAGAGAGAGAGAGAGAGAGAGAGCACACCAGGGCCACCACCCTGTGGGTCTGGCTTATGTGGGACCTGGGGAATTGAACCCGGAGCCTTAGGCACTGGAGGCAAGTGCCTTACACGCTGAGCCATCTCTCCAGCCCTTGAGGGATTTTTTTTAAGGTACAGATTTGCACGGTTGACATATAAAAGCTGTACATATTTAATTTATGCAGTTTGGTAAGTTAGAGGATAAATTTATGCTCTTGAAATCATCAGTACCATGAAAGCCATAAATATCCCAAAGTTTTCTCCTATCTTTTAAAAAAATTATATTTATTTATTTATTTTCAAAGAGGGGGAGAGAGATGGGCACACCAGGGCCTCTTGTCACCACAGAAGAACTCCAGATGCATATGGCTTTAAGTCAGTACTGGGGAATTGAACCCAGACATCAGGATTTGCAAGCAAGCATCTTAACCTCTGAGCCATCTTCCCAGCTCTCTCCTGTACTCTTATTGTCATCGTTCTGATTTTATATGAAAAACATTTAACAAACATATGCTGTCAAATTTTAAAGGATACAGCACAGTGTTGTTAGCTATGGCACTATGCTATATAGTAGATTGCTAGAACTTTCTACAAGTGCAACTTTGTATCTACAGTGGTCACTTTCTCCTTTCCTGCTTTCCCAGCCCGTGGTAACCACCACTTTATTCTGTTTCTCTAAGCATTACTGTTGAGATGAGTGTTACCCTCTGCACCTGGTCACTGCTGGGAGTCCCAGGTGCATGCATAGCTTCTGCATGCAGCTTCAGATTGTTCAGATCTGCAAACATATTTTCAGTTACAGTGGTTAGCTTATTCTGTTCATTTGATTCTTATATTTTTCCAGTTCCAGACTCCTGTTACCTGTGTTAGAAATTGCCCATCTTTTATACGTGTTCCTTCTCTTTATCCTTCATCTATCTAATCTTCATTTCTAAAATAATCTTTGTTTCTTTTTTGTAACTCTTACCTAGCTTAATAAAACCTCTTGCCAGAAATTAAAAAAAAAATATGACAAGAGATAGAGAAATGGCTCAGGTGTTAAAGGCACCTGCCTTTAAAAACCTGAATGCCTGATGGCCTGGGTTCAGTTATCCAGCACCCATATAAAGCCAGATGCACAAAGTGGTACATGTATGTGTCTGGAGTTTATTTGCAGTGAATAGAGGTCCTGGTACACACACACACTCACTCTCTCTTTGTCTCTTTGTCTCTTTGTCTCTTTGTCTCAAATAAATAAATAAAATAATCTGATTTAATTTCTTTCATTCGTTGTATCATTTCAGTATCTTTTGGCTTATTTTTGAGGTTGTGTCTGTTTTCATTGTGGGTATATTTGCTGTTTATTGTCTTTTCTTCTCTAACAACTTGTTTTGGGATCTGAATTAGAACTTCTTCCCTTATGTTTATCTCCACCTTTTCTCTGCACTTGGAGCGGGCAGGACTCCTCTGTGTGTTTTCCATGAGCACCTGGGCTGTTGGGCTCCTGTTCTGAGGCTGAAGACCTCCCTCCCAACCTATACGCTGCCTCCTGCTGCATGGCCTGTGGCTGCTGGTGGTTTATTCCTACCTACTACTATTTTGAAGTCTGGAAGATTCTTGTCAATTTGTGTCAGAAATGATGTATGAAAGTGTTTGGGTTTTGTTACTTAGTATATTTTTATATTCCATCAAGAAAAGAATTATAATTTTCTATACAGAGAAGTAAAATTTTTATTTTATTTCTACTTTCATAAAATAATAGCCTTGTCACAAAGGCCAAGAGAGTAAAATTGCCTGTTAAAGCTGTTTAATTTGCATTTAATATTAAAGGTTAATTGTTTTATTGTGAAATTATCAAGCATTGGCCCACTAATTGCTTTTATTAATCCCTAACAAGTAACTGAAAATTACCCTGAATATGGCAACTAGCTGAATATATATTAGTGCATTATTGAAAATCTCATCTTGAGGTCAATTTTTATTATCAGTTAATGAAATGGTTGAGATACTTTAGTATAAAAAATGCTTCTGGCTTTAAAATATAAATTATTTGTTTTATATAGTTTTGCCTAGAAAATATAGAACACTTCAAATACAATTAGTCATTTTGTGAAAATACAAAGAACTAGAAATTTAATTGTCCTTCTTGTTCTAGCAATGACAGTCTTCCCATTTACGTCAAGTTAAAACAAGAAAAAACCCGTGGCTCTAAGTATATTTTGAGGGGTTTTGTTTTGTTTTGTTTTAACTGGCTGGCTGCCTCCTTTGCTGTATGGACTTTGGGAAGCCCAGGGAGGAGAGGGGGGATTAAAATTTTAAAATAAGAGATAATTTTGCTAATTCTACCTTCTTAGCTCAATTATTCCAGCAAGAACCTGAAACCAAATATAGAACGGAAACCAAGGCAATTCATCTGTGGTGGTCTGATGTGTAAAATGTCCTCAGAGATTACGGTGTTTGAACATTGAATCCTCTGTGGTGGTGCTGTTCAGGAAGGTTGTGGAACCAGCAGGAGGCGGAGCCTTGTTTCAGGAAAAAAAAACTACTAGTTTTCCACACTAATGGGAGAAGACAGACAACCTCGTCATCTGCCAACATTTCCCATGAGATAGCACAGGACTCTTCCTCAGGAAGACTGTTTCATTGTTGAAGTATCTTGCAGGATCCTAGATCCCTGTATGGACAGCAGTTTGAAATGGACTTTTAGGGCAGGTTGCTGCTTCTGTGGTTGAGAAAGACATTTGCAGGAATATTGTTGTGTTGAGTGTGGTGATGCAGAGCTCTCCTTGCTGCTCTTCTGTCTTAAGAAACGGAAGGGGTTGCCGACTGCTTTAGCCAAGAAGTTTTAGAGAATGGTGTTAGTGAATATACTGTCTGTCCAGGGCAAGCTGGGCCTGTGCTTCCGGGAGGAGGAATGGGGTCTTTATAGCTTCTCCTGGAGGTGAGTCTTAGAAGATGGTGTGCATGTACTTGGCTCAAGTATCCCGAGTTAGGTCCAGCATATGCAGCAATGATATATGGTCCCAGCGTGTCTAAAACTTCCCAGATGGTCCTGGCACCAGCAACAGCCCTACCACCTGAGAGACAGCACTTTGGGAATATTGGCTGAGGCCCCACCCTGTCTTGCTGGAGTCTGAGATCCGCTGTGTTAGAGCATTAGATGCAAAGGAAAGAATAGCTTTTTGTGTCAACAGGAAAAATGGATGTGCTTTAGTCCCCTTAGTCTTGGTTTCATGTTCTGAGGATTTAATACCTACAGTCAACAGCAGGCCAAAATGAGTAAATGGAGCATTCCAGAATATATTAATTTGTCCCCCCACCCCTTTTTGGTCCCTGACAAAAAGTACCTGAGAAATACAACTTAAGGGAAGAAAAAACCAATTTTTAAAAACATTTTTAACAGTTTTAAGTCCATGGTCACTTGGCTCATGTTCTTGGGCCTTGGCAAGATGGAACGTGTCTGGAAGCGTTTGAAGAACAGAGCTGCCCCACCTCATGGCAGCCCAGAAACAGAGAGAGAGGGGGGGACTTGGGATAAGCTATTAGGGACCCTCCAAGGGCATGCTACCAGTGACCTGTTTCCTCCAGCTAGGCCCCACCACCTAGTGCCCACCAATTCCCAAAATGCCAGCAAATTATGAATGTACTCTAGATTAATTCATTGGCTAATCAGAGTCCCCCGATCTAGTCATTTACCAAGAGCCCCACCTCTGAACATTGCCCTGGGACCAGGCCTCAGCACATGAGTTTTGGGAGATGTGATGAAACTTATTTTCCCCAGAGGTAGTCTCGCTATATATAGCCCAGGCCAACCTGGCATTCACTCTATATTCCCAGGCTGGCCTTGAACTCACGGCAATCCTCTTATCTCCTTGTCTACTGTGATTAAAGGCACATACCACCATGCACAGCTTAAAACCTCTTTTTTAATAGCATATTATTATAATTAGTCTATTACTAGCTCTTAGCTTTTTATTGTACCTAATTTATAAATTAAACATTATCCTAGTTCTGTATATATTCACAGGAAAAATTTGGTAGCTATAGAGTTTGATATTATTCAGGTATTATTGGGGGTCTTGGAATTCTTTTCACAAGAAAGACATATGAAGCAATAAGCCTTTGGGGAAAAGACCTGATGGCTAATGAATATACATGAAAGCTTGTCGCTGTGTTCTGATTTACCTGAATTCTGTACTATTGCTGCATTTAATAATAAATTTTAAAAATTAGCTATGTCACAATCATTAAATTTAACATAAATTAAAAGCTCAGAATCTTCCTTCATGCCTTCTATTTTAATTGCCATTTATTTATATCTTCCATCTTGCTAGTAAACACACACATACTTACACACCTTCATACAGGATTCTAGAGACATGATCCAGAACAAACCCTCAAAGGAAACAGAGAGGGTGGATGAGAGAGCAGCGAGGAGTTGTGAAGCTGTGGAGATGAGAGACGCTTACTGAGAGGAGCCAGAGCACTTACAGCTCCGTGCATTGTCGATCCTGCGATGCTTTCTTCACTGAGATCATGGTTATGAACAAGGATTACCACAGCAGAACAGGGCGTCCCCTGGGACAGATCTCCAAAGCAGGGCAGGTTATGCAGTGAGGGTGTGCATAAGGCACACTTGAACTGTGTGTTAGTTTTCTGCTCAGAAGTCAGTTTGGGCATAAAATCTACTCCAAGGCACATCCTTGGAACACTGCTTGGTGAACGTTAACGTCACTACAGTCGAGTGGACTTTTCCAGCTGCACCGAGGTTGTGATAGCACAGCGGTTTATTCAGTAGTGTGTACACATGTGTGTGTTTTTCAGAGGCTCCTACCAGCCTTCCGTGCTATTTTTCATTTGGTCTGTACATCTCATTACTGATGATGGGGCAGGCCCACACTGCTACCTTAGGCTGAAGGAGACATGAGTAGTTCTGAGTGATAAGCCTGTTGGCCACAGTAGGTTGTGGGTGACCTTGGAGTGATGTCATTGGATGCTGAGAAGCCAATCATAAAGCATTCCATGAGAGAATTATTTTAGTGGGAAAAAGAAGGTCAAGTCTTAGGCACTGTGGGCAGTTCCTAACACTATCCTAAAGAAGCCCAATATTATGTCAGCACACCTGCATGATCCCTGTAACATACATGCCTGTTCTTGCCCTGCTTGATGGATGGTGAGTACTGGGAGGAGGAAGCCTTAGGTGCCCTTTGCAGACCTGTCACTTGCTCCTTTGTTCTCATAGTGTCAATAACCTTGTAAAAAGTTTGTCCTTTGGCAGAAACCAACAATTTTCGACACAAAGCCCCCTAAGCTCACAACCTTAAAGCAGCCTTAATACTCACCCACCATGACTCGGGGAACTGAGCGGAAGAGGGGGCGGAAAGATTGTGAGAGCCAGGTGGGGGAGACTATCCAGAGGCATGGCACCCCTCAGTAACAACACACTTGGGCCAGGAGGACCGGGCTGAGTACTAGGCTATCCATGGTCCCCTGCCACAAGGACTGATCCAGACGACCTACGGAGGAGGATATCCAGCTGATTGAGGATGGGGAGGGGGACATTGGGGATAACAACTCATTGTTTGCCCACTGAATAATGTAACTCATTATGGACAATAAATATATATTAAAAAAAAGTTTGTCCTTTGGGAATTTAAAAACCTTAAACTTAGACTTACTGGTAAATGATAAGGAACCTAATTTTGTTGGAAATTATGCCGTTTTGTAAGCACTGAAAAATTAGACTATAAACTTGCAAGGCATGGTGGCGCACACCTTTATTCCCAGCACTAGAGAGGCAGAGGTGGGAGGATTGAGGATCGCTGTGAGTTTGAGGCCAGCCGGGACTACAGAGTGAGTGCCAGGTCAGCCTTGGCTAGAGTGAGACCCTACCTCAAAAAAAAAAAAAAAAAAGAAAAGAAAAAGAAAAAGAAAAAAGAAAGAAGAGAAAAAGAAAAGAAAATTAGATGACTATAAACTGAGAGCAAATACTTAATCCCAAAGTAAACAAATCATCCAGCCGACTAATTTACTTAACTTAAATGTTAAGGTTGCCTGGTTTTAGACATGAGAAAGACCTACTTATCTTTCTGAAAGAGTAATTTTTGAATACATAACAGCGTAACTTTTTCTCTAGCTTGGAGAATTAATTTTAGTACTTTGTTAAACCGTTTATGTAAGAACTGTGCTAGGGATTCCCCATTCAGTCTGAAACTCAAAATTCAGATCAACACTCAAGCTTTGTGCTTCAAACACCTCTTTCCCTATCTTCTTTTATAGATAATGTACGTGAGGATTTTTAAAAAAATGTTTATTTTTTTGAGTTTTGAATTATTTTCACATGTTTGTTGTGAAGTGACAAAAAATGGAAAGGCTTTTCCTTACACAGTTGATGTGAAAGTCATCCTGTCTGTTTCTTGTCCTTTCCAGCTTGATTAACAAATTAGATGCAAATGCAAAAATCCCCAAATCATAAATTTAGGGTGAATTAAAATTCAGAAAAATCCAAGTATTATAGCTTAGAGCCGGGCGTGGTGGCGCACATCTTTAATCCCAGCACTGGGGAGGCAGAGGTAGGAGGATCGCCATGAGTTCGAGGCCACCCTGAGACTACATAGTGAATTCCAGGTCAGCCTGGACTAGAGCGAGACCCTACCTCGAAAAAAACCAAAAAAAAAAAAAAAATACTAAACCAAGTATTATAGCTTACCTATAGCATTTGACGCTGTAGTAGTCAGCTTTCTCTCTTTGCTGTGCAGAAAGACCCCAACCAAAAGTGGCTGAGAGGAGGAATGGGTTATTTTGGTTTAAAAGATTCAAGGGGAACTTCCATGATGGCAGGGGAAATGATGGCATGAGCAAAGGCTGGACATCACTTGCTGGCCAACATCAGGTGGATAATAGCACAAGAGAATGTGCCAAAAGCTGGCAAGGGGAAGCTATTGTAACTCCCATACCCCCCCCCCAAGCACACCTCCAACAAGGTTCCAAATGGTCATCAGCTGGGGATCGAGCATTCCGAACACATTCGTTTGTGGTGACACCTCCATGAAACCATCACAGATGTTAAGTATATATAATCTTTTAGGAACTGTCTTCTTGCCTGGGCCTAGTAGTGCAGGTCTATAATCTCAGCTGCTCGGGAGGCTGAGGCAGGAGGATCACAGCTCAAGACCTGCTGGGTTGCAGAGTGAGTTCAAGGCTAGCCTGGACAACTGCTGCACGGTAGTGCTTGCAAACTCTTACTACTACTAACAGTTCTTCAGTGGTTCCCCTAGACATCATTTGACATGGTTATAGCCGTCACAAAATGAAAAAAAATACAAAAAGGGGCTGGGCATGTTGCTCAGTGGTAGGTGCTTGTCTGGCACACATGAAGTCCTGGATACAGTCCCCACTAACACACACACACACAATACCAGCCAAAAGGAAGTGTCTTTATGTCGTAACAGTTCCTGGTACTTCGATTGTTCATGGCCATGAGTGTTCTCAGGCAATTGTGGACTTGGCATTTGGGCATTTTGTAGTCTCTGGTGGGAAGCAGGGGTCTGATGACGTGCAGGGGAACCACTAAAGAGCTGTCAGTAGTAAGATTTTGAAGGTACCACCCACCGTCCAGTAGTAACTGCAGTGGCCGACCTTTAGCTTCTCACATCAGCAGTAACTTCCCACACGAATAAAGAGTTTTTGGAAGTGAAATTCATGGAACATGAAACCACTCCCCAGTGAACTCTTCCATGTCACCAGTGTGTCCAGTGTTCGCAGCATCACCCCTGGTTGGCCCCCAAACATTTCAGCACTCTGAAAGAAAACCCACTGAACAGTTTCTTCCATTTCCCTTCCCAGCCCCTGGAAAAACTACCAGTTTGCATTCAGTGTCCATGAATTTACCAGTTTTGTGCATTTTGTGAGGTGGGACCTCTTATGTCTGGCTTAGTACCTGGGAATGTGTGTCTGGACTTCATTCTTTTTCATGTCTGAGTGGTAATCTATTGGGTAGATGACCACAGTTGTTTGCCCCGTCATCCACGGATGGGCTTTGGGCTGTTGGGAACACAGCTATTTCTGAAGAGACACAGCCATTTTAAACGAAGCTCAGATAGCAAGAAGAAAATACGTGGTCAGATGTTTATGTATTGTGAGCCAGACAGGAGGGGAGGGTGTTAAGGAATGATAAAATGAAGAGAGTAGATGCTAGTGGTGGGCTCACATTTTGGTTTTGAGTAGCTCTGCTGTGATAGTGTGGTGTTTTGCATGAATGGGCATTGCCATACAATTAATCAGACCAGAGCCGGTGGCGGCATATCCTCGCCCTGTCACACAGCCATTCTCTCTGGGGCATTTGCTCAAGCTATGTATCTATGAAAAGAATGTTTGTAACAGGTTTAATCACAGGACCTCAAAGTTAGAAGTGTAAAACCTTGGAAGTTGGAAAATCTGGAGTGGGTGGTCCAGTTCTGAAATTGAACAAGTTTGCCAAGGGAGTGAGTGGGACCATCAAGGCCTGAGTGATGGGACTCAGTGCTCCTAGAGGCAGGTGGGTGAGAAGCCAGCTGAGGGGAAGAGTAGACACCTAGATAAAGGTGTGCATATTTCCTGTTTAACAAGGAAAAGCCCATATGTTCAGATTCTCTCTTCTAGGTTCTTACTTACGATATTAATTGGTATAACCTTAATTCACTTTCGTGTTTTTTCTTTCCACTGATAAAACGTCGTTTTGTGTGAAAGCTGCAATAGTAAATGTGATTTGGTTTTAGTATGCGCTATTAATAAAAATAGCCAAATTCTTAGTTGCCAGGGTTGAAGTCCCCTCCCCCCCAGGTAGGGTCTCCCTCTAGCCCAGGCTGACCTGGAAGTCACGCTGTAGTCTCAGGCTGGCCTCGAACTCACAGCGATCCTCCTACCTCTGCCTCCCGAGTGCTGGGATTAAAGGTGTGCGCCACCACACCCGGCTCAGGGTTGAAGTTTTTTAAAACACTTTTTGACAACTTCCATAATACAGCCAATATACCACGATACTAGTCCCCTCCCACCACCTCCCTTCCTCTCCCCAACCTCCTCCACTGAAGTCCTTCTTTTCCACTAGTCTCTCTTCTATTTTGATGTGGCTTGAAATTTTTACGATACAGTTGATTTTTTTTTTCATGAAAACTGAGCTAGGTAACATAACAATCCATCTTAATTTGTGGTACGCAGGATCAAGGACCCTTGATAATAACATTCCTCATATTAGAGAAGGGACATTAGCAGATGTGGTGAAGGGTTTTGTGATGTACTGATAATCCTGACAACTGGGCTGGGCCCATGTGGTCACAAGGATAAGTGAGAGGGAAGGCAGAATGGTGAGAGCGACTTGAAGATGGAGGAATGTGGGTGCTTGTCCCTAGAAATTGCAAAAAGCAAAGAAAGGGTTCTTCCCTGTGAGCCTTCAGAGGAATGCCTGGACACACCGTCCAGCGAAACTCATGCAGGACTCTGGTATTATTTTAAGCCATGAGTAAGTTTGTGGTAATTGTTATAGTAGCAACAATAAATCTATACCTAGGTTTAGAGAAAGCAAGTAATTTATTAAAGATTACACAGCTAGGAAAGAAGTGGCAGAGTATGCTGCTGGCTTAACTCATCCAGTGTGACTCTGAAGCCTGAGGACAGAACTTTGAGGCCAGCCTGGTGGATTGCCTTGCATATCATTAAGTGGACCGTCAAGAAAACAGTTGGTTAAGGCAGCTTTTGACAGGGTTTATCCTAGTATGAACTAAGTACCCCGTGGAGTACTCTTATGCTGTGGTATAGCCCTGTTACAGACTGGCATGTGAGATTAATTACCCCACAGTTGTTAAATGCATGTGAGAGAATGTTTTGATTTCTGTGCTCACTGAAGAAGTGATGATCTTGTGGCTTCCTGTGTGTCTTGCCTACATGAAAAGGATGCATGAAATTGAGCACTGAGTCAATTATCTGGTTGGTTACCTGTGATCAATTTCCAACATAATTTGTCTGGTTGGGGGCAGGATTGGTCCCCTAAACACTTTTGCACCTGCATTCAGGTGTGAGTCCAAGGATGGCTCTGCTCCATACACAGATGGATCATTTTACTCACCCTGTGAGGATTAGTCGTTAGGTCAGTTCAACAAGTTACCGTAATCCTAGAAGGCCTCCTGTGAAACATAAGATGTTTTCCTTAGGAGACACTCTGCCAGGCTGAGAAGTAAATGTGTGTGAGCTTTTCCTCAGTGTGGATTTCTACCATTGAAAACTGGAGTACTCGGAGGTGGAAAACAGCATATGTGGTGTCCTTCCTCCCCTCTTCTCTCAGCCCTCTCTGCCTCTCCTTTTTCCTTTTGTATGTATGTATGGTGTGCGTGGGGGCATGGATATGGTATGTAAGATAGGGGCTGGCGTTGAGTGTCTTCCCCAACTCAGTTGCTTTCTGTCTTGATCAGTTTTTTGGGGAGGGGACAAGGTCTCTCATTGAACTCAGAGTTCACTGATTTGGGTAGACTAGCTAGCCAGCAAGCCCCAGGTATCCCCGTCTGTCTCTGTCTCCTTGTCTGTCTGGGATTGCAGGTGCACTGCCATGGCTGACTGGCTCGTACATGGGTGCAGGAGATTGGAACTCAGGTCCTTATGCTTGCATGGCAAATACTTGACCACTGAGCCATCTCTTCAGCCCTTTCTTGTTTTGAGACATGGTCTTGTTATTCATCTCTGCTTGGCCTTGTACTTTCTGTGTAGTCCAGGCTGGCTTTGAATTGACAGCAATCCTCTTGCCTTGGCATCCAGAAATAACTGCCAAAGAATAGCTTATAGAAGATCAGACGTGTCTGTCACTGGCAGGATACATGAAGAAGTTCCAATTTCCAGCAGGTTAATTGGGGCACCACTAGAGAAGCAATGTAGTGCTAGGTAGTGTTCATGAAATGTGGTGTGCAAAGCACTGGAAATTAGTGTGATGGACTTGGTACTAAATATTTCAGTGGGATTCTGGGCATATGATGGGGGCTTCTTTTTTTAACTCTTTTTTTGATATTTTTATTGACCAAAATTAGATACATTGTATTAGTAAATATTATGTTTATATCCCCGATTCCCTCCTCCTTGTCCCCAATCCACTGGGTATCCTTAGTGGGCATACTGGTTCGTTCCATGTGGTAGGTTATGGATAACACAACTGGCAGCCAGATTTCCCCCCCACTTGTGTGTTGTTGCTGAGGGGGGCAATGTCTCTGGATATTCACCCCCTCCATGACTCTTACACTCTTTCTGCCCCCTCTTCCGCTTAGTTCCCTGAGTCATGGTGGGTGAGATTTAAGACTGCTTTATTGTTGAGATCTTTATGGCCTCTGTACTTCTGCTTTAGATCATATTGGAAATTGTTGGTGTCTATCATGCTGGCTTCTCCTGGGTTGACTGATTCTGTGCTGATAGGTCTCTTGCTATCCCCTCACTCCAGGGTTTCATTTGGGGCCTACACAATAAGCCTGGGGTGATTCGTCTCTTGCCAAGATTTCAGCCCTCCTCCTGTAGCTCTTTGGTGGAGTTGGAATGACCTCAGCTCTATTAACTGCCTTCTGAAAAATACAAACAAACAGGCTCTCATCGGAGAGTGAGGTCAGTATGGTTTAAATGTGGCACACATTTCTAATTTGGCGAGATTCTATTGGGATTAGCCTCTCTGTAGTTCTCTAGTAATGGGAGTTTCTCCTTTGGGGCCCAAGATTTTGGTTCCCATAGGATTTTGACCTGAGTCCCAATTCCAGTTATGGGCTCCTTGACACTGAGTGGATTTCTTGGCCAGTTTGAGAGCTGTTGACTACTCTCCCCAGGTTATGGTGCCTCTATTGCCCAAATGTTCACTTCTTGGCTCGCTGATATCCCAGAAGGCAGTGTGTTCAGCCTTTTTATGGCAACAGGGGCTTCTGTGAGTGGAAGAGTAATCAGGATGGTAGGCAAGCAGCCACACAGCCCTAGTTGCAAGCTGTACACAGAAAGGGGAGTGAGTGCTTAGCTGGTAGGGGAGCTGAGGAGTGAGGAGGGAACACAGTAGACCCTTGCAGTGCACTCCAAGTTCATTCCAGGAACAGAGTTGCTTTCCTTCCGTCAGTATCAACAGGCAGAAAGACAAGATTTTGACTCGTATCCCCCTAGCAAACGTCGGGTGAACTTCACAACCCTCTGACACTCCTTCCTCCTGGTGAAACATTGGTTTTGTAATCTGCCCTTGTGTATGAGGGGGAAACAAGTCAGGGTAGATCTCAGCCCAGCAGGATGGACTCTTCCCTGCCAGTGACTAGCTAGACATAGTTTGGTTAGTAAGAGCTCGTGATAAGTGCACTTTAAAGGGAAGCACTTATTTAGCTCACAGAGAGCACTGCTCAGCCTCTCCTGAGGGTGGGTGCATTACAGTGGGCGCGTGTGGAATAGCATGGGAGCAAGAGGACACACAGGTGGAGCTGCTTCAGCCCACTCTCACTAACGTACCAGTCTCTTGGCAGAGAGTCATGCCTTTGTGAGTGTGGAGGCCCTCCCCTGAGGCTCCACCACTCTGCACTTTACTAAGCCTTAGTCAGCACATGTCTCCGTGGAACCAGATGATTGAAATCATAGTAAGCGTGTCCTGGACATCATCACAGGTGTGTGTCAGGCCTGGAATGGTACAAGCCATCTTGAGAACTATCCAGTGTGACAGCACAGGGAGAGGAACCAGGGCCTAGGTGATGTTTCTCTACCGCCTTGGGGACACCTGACTGGGAATCTGCCTCCACTCAAAGTCAGTAGTGTATGATTTAACCGGTTACTACAGAGCTGCTCCAAAATGGAAAGGATTGTTCTCCTAGGAGGTAGTCCAAGTTGAATGGCCACTTGGTAACTTGGGAGTCTATGACTGAGTGACTTAGGTTTTTTGTAACCGGAAGATCGGAGCTTTGAATGAAGGCATCTGGGGTTGAGCCTTGGAGAAGGGAGCATCCTTGAAGGGGAGCACCCTCCATGACTTCCTCTAACCATCTTGTCTGTACTTCTATCATTCCATCCCTTCTGTTCAGAGAGGAGGAGGAGGGAAACAAGTGTAGTTTAATATAAAAAAATTCTTTCCATTGTTAAAATGTGCTGGATTATGGAAATTTGTGTCTTGGAATAGATGTCAGAAGTTTTGTCAAAGAGTAGTGACTTCATCTCAATCTTTATCATCTAGCTTTGTTTTTTGGTACTTTCTTTGGAAAATAAACATACATAGTGGTAGGCATTTATTTGAAACATTTGAGAGTAAATTTTTTGCTGGGCATGATGGCTTGTGCCTTTAATCCCAGCACTCGAGAGGCTGAGGTAGGATCACTGTGAGTTCAAGGCCAGCCTGGGCTACAGAGTGATTTCCAGGTCAGGCTGAGCTAGAGCGAAAACCAAACCTTAAAAAAACAAAACAAGGGCTGGAGAGATGGCTCAGCGCTTAAGGCACTTGCCTCCAGTGCCTAAGGCCCCGGGTTCAATTCCCCAGGACCCACATATGCCAGACCTACAAGGTGGTGGCCCTGGTGCTCTCTCTCTCTCTCTTTCTCTCTCTCTCTCTCTCTCTCTCTCTCTCTCTCTCTATCTATCTCTCTATCTCTGTATTTCTCTGCTTGAAAATGAATAAATAAAATATTTAAAAAACAAAACAGTAAATTTATAAATAAATATATGTCTCCATAACTTAAGGGCATGACATAGGAAAGAGGGAAGGGGATTGTGTGCTGTTACAAGGCTTCTGTTTTCTTGCATTGAAGCTTCCTTCTCGTAGAGTTTACCTGGATTAATGTATCTGAAAAATAGATTAATGTAAGTGGTTAAAAAATTACAATTTTAGGGCTGAGGAGACGACTTAGTGGGTAAGGGTGCTTGCTGTGCAAGCATGAGGGCCTGATCTGTCCTGAGCACCTGTGCAAAGAGTTGGCCATAGCCATGCAGTCTGTAACCCAGTCATGTGGGGGTGGAGACGGGAGAATTTCTGGGGCTCACTGGTCAGCAAATCTGACAGAAACCAGCAGCTTCCGGTTCAGTGAGAGTCCATGTCAAGTAAACAACTTGGAAAAGTGATGGGAGAATACTCAGTGTTCTCTGGCCTCTCTGCACACTGAACATACATACACCACAAGCATACTATATACACACATGTGAAATAATTTCCCTATCTTGTATTGAATGTTACTGCAGCATTTCAGAAGTTGTGGGGTGAACACAGGTAGGATAGATATATCACCTTGGGAGTTTGCGAGGTTCTTTTTTCCTTAGGGATTAAACTTCTATTTCTTCCTACCAATTCTGCTTCAAAAATGTTGTTCTACCCACCCCAGGTTTCTTCATGTCTTTTACCCAACAGTTTTTTTTTTAAACCATCGCTAACCCTGAACAATTAGTGAATAGGGGAAAACTGGTCTTTGTTGTTTCCTATCCTTCCCTCTTTATGTTAGATATTGCAGCTTTAATGTACAGGGTTTGTCTTGCTCTCAGGAAGTCATATTGATCTTTCCTGGGTAGTGACAGACTCCAGAGTGTCTTTATTATGACCCCGCAACAAAACTTATCAATTCTGTGTTTCCTGCCTCGGAAGCACCATCTGCTCTGTGGTAATTAATCTCACAGGCAACTGTGGGAGTAGGTGTTATCCTCTCGCCCCTCTATTTAAAAACCATAACTACCACCACCCTCAGAAATGTCCAGAGACATAGTTGGCCTTGCCGTGTCCTGAAAATTGAACTCCAGTGCGCATGCTTCTGCTGAGGCTGCCTCTACTCAGGTGGTGGCTTGCTTCCCCTCCCCTCTCTTACCATGAGTTCACAAAACTCCCTGCTGGCCTGAGCATTTCCCATCGCTATCTTGAAATGTGTGATAATCGCTTGCAGCGCCTGTGTTTTCCTTAGACAGCAGGCCCCGGACGTGATGCAGCTGTGTGGATGAGCCTTTGGGCTTCCTGTGTTGCCCCTTCCTGTCTTAACTCTTCTGGTCTCTGTTTACCTCCATCAACCCTAATGCTTAGAGTTTGTTTTTATAATTGCTGGACCAGTTGAACCATGAAGTGGAACAGTTTTTTGAGCTTTAATGAACTTAAGCCTAATTCTGATGGCGGAGCCTTGGAGATGGTTTGCGGCTAATGCCTGGGACGCCCTCGATTCCTGATAAGCCTGTGTGCTTGTTTGGGTCAGGTCTGACCTGCGTGTAACTGAGGCAGCGTGCTCACACTGCCTGGCAGTTGAGAGTGGTGTGGGTCTCGAGCCCATCTAAGAGGAAGGCAGAGGTTGAGCTGCAGTGAGGTCCTGGTTTGCTGGTTTCCTGGAGGAGAGGGTGTCAGTTTCCTTTTTGGTGAAACCATGCTCTGGAGGCTAAGATAGCGCTAGAGTTTTCTTTTTCTCTCCTTGAATGATTAGACTGTGGGATATAATTTCAGGTATAAATGTCAAGAGATTAGAAAGATTTTAGTAGATGAGATCAGAAAGTAGAAGATCCGGGTTGGGTCAGGAAGGGGCCATGGGCTGGTTGGGGTCCTGGGTGCTGGGATGGCCTCCTTAAAGGAGACTTAGAGCTAATACCTCACAAGTGAAGCAGCTGGCTGTGGTTGGGATGAGGGGAGGACAGTCTTAAAAAGAGCAACAGTTCAGGTGTTGAAGATGGGAGACAAGCGGACATGAGCAGACTTTTAGCAAGGTGTTTATTTCAAAGTAGTATCTTCCAGGGACCAGGAATGAGAATATTTTTTTTGTTTGGTTAGTTCTAAGCATGCATATTGAAGTGCATCAAAAGATTCAACCTCTTTAAAAAGTACAAATACAGATTATCTCTCTGTGTAGTTATATATTTAGTATGTATATATGCATTCATTTGTTTTTCATAGATATGGGGGTTGTTGGTCCTAGAATTTCCCACCAGTGTGAATAAGTGTGAATAAGTCAGTGTAAAATTTGCATGTAAGAAGTACGGTCTTCTGTATATTTCAGATCACATCTAGGTTACGTTTAATACCCCAATGCAGTGTAAATTATGTATGCATATTAGCCATGATGTATTGTTTCAGAATAATCACAGGGAAAAGAAGCCATGTTCAATGCAGATAGGGTATTTTTTTCCCTAGGTATTTTTGTTCCTGTGAGTGGCTGAACTCAGTTAACTGTAGTTAAATATCTTAAACTTGTGCACTTGAATTTTGGGCTATGATTATTTCTTTCTTAGGTTTAGTTTGAGGTTGCTTGTGGCATTGTTGAAGAAACTTCATCAGCCTTCAGATTGCATCATGTGCTCTAAGGGACCGCCTGTGTGCTGTCCTGTCTCCTTGGTCTACTGTCCCTCCCGTATGAGGCAGGAAAGGAATTCTGGAGAATATTGGTCAAAAAAATCCCCAATAAGAACCTTGATGTTTAGTGTATGTTCATGTTTCTCAAGTTTAATTTTATATCAAGAGTAGAAGGGGTGCTGGCAATTCAAAGCAAGTTGTCAAGAAAAAGATCTGTGTGCATATACTTACGTTCGTCTTCATACATATACATATGTAAAACCCCGAGAAATGTTTTAAACAAGAAAACTTTGACACTGATAATTATGAAAACATTGTAATTGGTACTAGTGCGAGACAAACATATACATCAATGTCATAGAGTTGAGTCCAAAACCAAACATTTTTAGTGGCTTGATTTGATTTGATTAACATGTATAATTGTACACATCTGCATGTGCAATGTGGTGTTTCAGTGTATGCATACAGCATGTGCCGATCACTTCAGGGTTTATAGTTTCATTCGTGTATGGAGCATGGACTTTCATAGCATGTATTGTACAAAGTAATGGGTTTTATCATGACATTTTCATACACATATGCAGTGTATTTCATCTTTATCAATTCATCTGTTGGTGGACCCCCTAGGCTGATCTTACAACTTGACTTGTGAATACTGCATTCATAACCACGGATGTGCAGGCATCACTGTTGTAGGGTAGGGGCTTTTAAAGTTAGATTCCTAAATGTTAATTTACGGTAGTAAGTTTGTCATTAGTAAGTTTGCGTATTTATTTTTCCTGCTTTGCTTGCCCCTGAGATGCTAACCCTATCAACATCCCACATAGTTCCAAACGTTTGCTGATGATCATGCCACAGGGTTGCTTGCTTGAAGGGAAACTGGGAGTGCATTGGAGATACAGACTGTGTTCTTCTAGGTTATCACAGTTGCGCAGTATTTAAAGAGATTTCTCAAAAATTAATTTCAATTTTGAGTCTTATAATCCTAAGGTGATTTTTTTTTTTTGAAGTGGTTTGTATTTGTTGTTGATAAGAGCAGTGTGAATCTGAGCTCCTCAGTAACTGGCTGGTATTTGCTTGTGAAGATTCTCATCACCAAGTAAGTTAGCTTTCCCTTGGGAGCATCAGCTGGTATCTTGCTGTATGTAATGGTATGAGATGGAGTTAGCTTAACCCAGTTTGACTTGAAGAGAACATTTACATGAATGTGTGGAAAGGTAGAAATAGGGCTTTGAGTGTTTTTGCCAACAGACTCTTATCAAGTTACTGTGTTTGTAGAATTACGTATTATAACGTACATAAAAGTAATTCATAGACTCTTTAATTTTTTTAAAGGCAGAGTCTCACTCAAGTCCAAGTTCACCTGGAATTCCTTCTGTAGCCCAGGCTGGCCTTGAACTCAGCGATCCTCCTATCTTAGTCTCCCCAGTGCTGGGGTAAAGCTACCACATCTAGGTCAGTAAACTAAATTTTTGTTAAGTGCTCATTGCCTTTAAAAATGATTCTTTAAAGAAAAGTTATCTATGGGGTGGTGAGATGGCTCAGCATTTAAGTGTGCTTACTGCACAAGCATGAGGGCCTAAGGAACCCAGAGACTATCCAAGTTCAAATGTCCAGAACCCATGTAAACTGCTGGGCAAAGCCACACACACCTGTAACCCTAGTCCTATAGGGGAATGAGACCCTGGGTTAGTAACAATTTAAAGCACAAATGAGTGGAGGAGTGACAGAGAGGGAGACCACCCCACCTTCCCCTCTGGCCACTATAGGCAAGCACACCTGCTGAGATAAGCGAATGAGGTGCCACAAGTGCACATATATGCCTATAAGCCATGTACACTCCACAATACGCACATAAGCAAAAAAGTCATAAATCTGTATACTAAAACAACTATCACTTTGTGCACTGTCGGTGGGTCCTGCAAGGCTGTTATGGGAAACAGTGTGGCTGTGCTTCAGAAAACGAAAAGCAGAATTGCTATATCATCTACTTTTTCCATTTGAGGGTATATGTCCTGAAAAATGGAAAGCAAGGACTTAAAGAGGTATTTATGCAAACATGTTCATAGCAGCATTATTCACAGTGCGCAAAAGGTAGAGGCAGCTGACAGGTCCGGTCCGTTGGTGGATGAGTGAAATGTTACTGAGCTTTGGAAAGGAAGTTGTGGTCATCCTACAGTTGGTTAACCTTGCTTGAGGACATTATGTTAAGGACAGTAAACTAGTCCCAAGAGCCAAATATCACATGCACACTTACTTGCAGCCCCTGGAGTAGGTAGTCAGGTCAGAAAGACAGAGATTGCTAAGATGAATGGCCAGTTAGGGTTTCGGATACAGTTTCTGTTTTCCAAGGTGACAGTGATGTCACAGTGTGAATGTATGCGATGCTACTGAACAGTATGCGTAAAAGATGGTTGAACTGTTATTTGTTCACCGTGGCAGGAGGTCCTGTCCCCTCCCCACAAATAAATAAAGTTTAAGAAAGGTAGTGGAGGTGAAAAACCAGCAAGAGTCTCTGCTTCTAATCTCAGATCAGAAGTTCTTGCAGAAGCACAGCAGGTGGCCTTTGTGTCCAGGAGTGCTCGCAGAATGACACCCAGAGCAAGGGTGAGACTCAGAACTCATCAGTGCTGAGAAGTGGAAACAGTGGGGCATTCAGCACTATGTGAGACATCTCCGTCACATCCTCCAAGGCTCAGGGACTATTGTGGAAGAGGTGACAGAATGTAAGAGCCAAAGGAAGGGGAGGAGCGCTTTGAATGACCATCTTCCAGATAGTAAGTGGGCATTATGTTTATGACTCCACACAAAACCTGCATCATGTGAAGGCAACAACAGCCAAAAGGATGACATCAAAATAGAGGGACTAGTTGGAAAGAAGGTGCTCAGTGGAGGGGATTATGATTAGGTATGTTGTGTATGGGAACGGAGGCTGTAGTAGTAAGGTGGTAAGGACAGTCTTGGCTACACTTAGGGTGAAGTCCAGCATCCTGTGTCTCCTGGGACTGTGAGAGCTTATTTTCCATTTTAAGAATTTTCCAGTGTTGCCTTTTGACTGACCCGCCAAGACCTGGACTCAGTCCAGCTCCTTGCCTGGAGTGCACTCAGTCAGCTCCTGTCCTGCCTCAAACCTCAGCTCTGAGCCCTTTTTCCTATTCCCCCGTCAGAAATGCATGTGAGGATCCCTGAACTGTGCCCTGCAGGATGCTTGGCTGCAGAGGGGGGGGGGGGGGAGGCTGGGTGGCAAGGCACCTGGGTCCCAGTGCAGTCCCTAGGGAAAACCCCACAGCCCCAGGTAGTTTTCCTTCACCACAAGTAACATGTCAAGTTCATAAATATGTCTTGATGGTTTGACAGTGGAACCAGAAGCCCCTGGTCACCTCATTTTATCCCCTAGGCCCTGGTGTATAGTCTGTTTTCAGTAAGCACTTAATGAATGAACAAATGTTAATGGAATTTTGCAGTCAGGAGTAAACTGATGATGGGCTCAGGAGAGAGTGAATTGTGGGTTGTTTCAGCGTCAAGAATGCATGTGCTTGTGGACCAAAGGCGAGCAACTCTTGAAGGTGGACCTGAAATGGAGCGCAACCCCAGACCCAAAATCAAACAGACACTGAAAGGTCTGGAGAGTAAAAAGGAAACTTTATTTGTATGAATGGCCGGGACTAACTCTACTTGGGAGAGTCAGTAGCCAGTTTTGGTAGCTTAGGGCTTATAAAGAGAAAAAAACAAAAAAAACCATGTCCTTTACTGTGTTGAAAGAGCAAGCTTATATACAGAAGCAGAAAAAGCAGTTAGTTATTTACCAGTCAGCACCCTACCCATTTTGAAAATATTTTTTAGTTCTCAGAAATAATTATCTCTGGGGCAAGACCCAGTTTTTGTAACAGTCATGACCTGGTCATGGTGTGGTACAAACAAATTGCTTCCCTTACTTGGAGAACAATGGTTGGTTTAACTATTTCAGACCAGAGATTGGAGGAAGAGATGGGATAGTGAATGGACTAAGGTCCACAAGAGGCATGGACAGAGAGTCGCCCTGAGAGACGAGACTCATCTCCTTGAGGTGGGGGAAGAGACATCCCATCATCCCCAAACACCAGTGAGGAGTCTAGTGTGTGCAGCACCACTGTTCTGATGACTTACGGTTAGAAGTGATGCAACACACGTATTTAGATTCATCACTTTGGGGGCCATGTTCTGGTCACATCAGGGCCGCTGGGCCTCCCGTAAAAGTAAAACAGAAGAGGAGTTACTCTGTGGCACGTTTTGCTTGGCTTCCTGCCTGGAAGACGTGACAGTGTCCTGTGCCCTCTGTAAGAACGGGTGCTGCAGGACAAGGCACTGAACATCCTACAGATGTTCAGAGGTGCTGGGATTGTAGCTTACTGCCATGGAGGAGGAGGTCTGGCTGCTCGCAGGCTCCCTGCATGGGTCCTGCCATGGACGATTTGCTGGCTGTTGGTTGCCTACGCTGCTATTGAGAGCCCTCTCAAGTCCTTTGATGCACCAGCCATGTGTGTAGACGGAAGGTCATTGGAAGAAGTAAGCAGTGGCCAGGCCACATGGACAGTTGCCACCTGGTGGTGCCTGAGCCCTCTGGCTCTGCCGCAAGTGCATGCTAGTATCACTCAGCAGACCTGATCTAGAGCCAGCAGTTCCTTCCTATCCCTTAGAAACTCAGTCCACATGATTTGGAATGCTGAGATGGCAACACTGTTACAAAAGTAGTAATTGTTCAAGGGACAGGAACTACGCTCTAGAAGCTGCTGCTGCAGAACAGCTCCTTGGGTAGCCATCCATGATTTTTGTTTCCTTCCTGCCTTCCTTTTCTTACCCTTTCTTACAAAACCTGCTTGCCATTATCTGTCTGTTGGACAATGCCACTTGTGCACTTAGTGACCTGTCTAGGGCCCCTTTCCTTCTTATAAGCCCACTTCCTTGATAGATGTTAGGATGGTTTTCCAGATAGTTCTTTGGAACACTTCTGCACGTTAGTAGTGACATTGCTCTAAGCTCTCCTTGTAAAACGCTTTTACTTAAACGACAGAAGCAACCAGAAGGACCCCATTACTCCTAGAAGTCAAGATTTCCAGGCCGAAAGCTCCTGTAAATTGTGAATCTGGCCAACAGTGCTGCTGTTCTTCAGAGTTGCTGCAGTCCACCCCTCGGCCCCTTTCCTGGGGTGGACCCTAGTGCCTGGCCCACCTGCTAGAGGCTCACTCAGTCTCTTGACACCCTGTCTGATGTTTCCATAGAGTTAGTAGTTTTGTTTTTTTCTTGTTGAATTACCTGTGGTTGTTGCTCATGTTTCATTTGGGTTGTTGAGCTTTTCCTTGGCGATGTCTAAGAATTCTGCATTTGCTGCGAATATTCTTCCCAGTTTAGTTCTTATGTTGTTGCTTTGTTTTTGAATTTTAAAAATCAGTTGTATTTTTTTTTTTTTGGCTTCTAGGTTTTATATCCTAGTTAAAAGTCCTTCCTGTGCTTTAATTTTTTTTGAAAATTTCAACCATATTTCTTTGAATGCTTTTGTGGTTACACATTTTCTTTCACTTAAATGTACTGTGTCTGAAATTTATTTTGGCTTGAGAGCAGGTATATCTTGGCTTTTTTTGTTTTGAGGTAGGCTCTCATTCTAGCCCAGGCAGACCTGGAATTTACTAGGTAGTCTCAGGGTAGCCTCAAACTTCACAGAGATCCTCCTACTCCCTCTGTCTCCTGAGTGCTGGGATTAAAGGCATGTACAACCACCCCCGACCCTCAGCACCATTTTTCAGCACTGTGGCTCCCATGGAATCTGACCCCATGAGATGTTCCAAATAGCATCCAAGTAAAGTTGGGGGCACTGCATGTGGGGTGCTGCAGAGGTTCAGAGTGCTGACTTCTTTCTGCTCAGTGAAGACGTATCAGCCAGAGGTCCTGGGGTCTGTGCTCACCCAAAGCCAAAGGCCAAAGGCAGGCTTCTAAGAAGGGTTCCAGGGTCGTGGTTGCAAGGAGAGGCTTAACCCTTCTGCAGGAAAGATTCAGTCTGAACTAGAGAGGCGCTCTGAGAATGTATTTGATACTGGATATTCTTACATAAGTAGGGATTGTTTTTATAGAAATTTGATTCTGTGATTTGTTGAAATTTATTCACTAGAACTCATTGATCCTATTTAACTGGAGACTTCATTGTAACATTCCTGACATGGCAAATGGAGTTTCATGTTACTATAATTTAAGACTAAGAATAAGGTAGGGTAGTGGCACATGCCTGTAATTCTAGCACTTGGGATGTAGAGGCAGGCACAGGAGGATCCGGAGTTCAAGGCTGGCCTGGGCTACATAAGACAGTCTGAACTGTACCACTCTCTCTGCCAAATAGCAGCAGCAACAAAGACTAAGTATAAATAAAAGTAGTAAGCTAAAATGTCCCTCCAGGTATTAAAATCTCCATCATCAAGGCTGTAGCCCAAGTGGAAGTCATGGAAGCTGTGGAATTGGAGCACATATTTTGTAGTTATCATGTATTAGCTTGTGTGCATGTGTGTTTATGTTTATATAGCAGATGCACTGCTTTTTTTTTCTACTTTGCCTTACATATTTACTTACCCTCAGATCACCAGGGCTTCTAGACACCTGCACTGCCTTGTGCATCTGGTTTTATGTGGGTACTGGGGAATTGAACCCAAGTCCTTAGGCTTTTCAGGTAAGCACCTTAACCGCTGAGTCACTTCTCTAGCACAAACCATATAATTTCTTCGTTTTTTTTTTTTTTCGAGGTAAGGTCTCGCTCTAGTCCAGGCTGACCTGGAATTCACTATGAAGTCTCAGGTGGCCTTGAACTCCCGGCAATCCTCCTACCTCTGCCTCCCGAGTGCTGGGATTAAAGGCGTGTGCCACCACGCCCGGCCCAAACCATATACTTTCTTAACATTTGTCTAGAGATGAGATTTGGTAGGACTCCATGAGAAGAAATTCTGGAAGATAAGCTAATTCAGATACATGTTGATCAGTTTTGCTTTCAGATGTAGATAGAGCTTACATTCTATCAGGAACATATACATTTTGGGTTTTTTTTTTTAGAGGGGGCAATGCATTATATTTCCACAAAATTAAGGAATGTCATTGTTATCCCCAGACTTGGCAGACAGAGATGAAACATTGAACACAGTGTTGGTGTAGACTCAGTAATTTATGGAACATATTTGACTAGTGGATATGTATGAATGAAATACAAAAATTGTAAATGTTTGTCTTCAGTATGGTATAGGTAAGGCAAGTGTAACTGGCATTAAACTTCTGAGTTTGAAATTAGGGCCCCAGTTGAATAGGATACTCTTATAGTAAGTGATTATTTATTTATTTATTTATTTATTTATTTATTTATTTATTTGCAAGCAGAGAGAGAGCAGGAGCATAGTCACTCCAGGGTCTCCAGCCATTGCAAATGAACTCCAGATGCGTGTGCCACATTGTGCATCTGGCTTTATGTGGGCACTGGAGAATTGAACTTGGGTTGTTAGGGTTTGCAGGCAAACACCTTAACCACTGAGCCATCTCTCCAGCCCTCATGTAGGATTTTGACCCTGAAGAGACACATGCTAATTTGAGCTTGGTCACTGGAAGAAAAAAAAAGTTAAGGCTCTCACTGTTGTCACTCCATGCACAGTGGCCCCTGTCTTGTGGGTGTAGCAGCCCACACTTCCCAGACTTAAGGCTCCACATTGGAGATTGCCACTTACAAGCTTGGAAAATTGTCTGTGTACTTGGCCTTGACTCTCTGCACTTAGGAGCATGCTGCATTGATTGGGCCAGGTTAATCCCCACTGCTGTTGGAACTTGGGCGCTCTGAACCTCTGAATCCCAAACTTGTGCTTCTGCAGGCAGGAAGGACTCTGTCACCACTGGCCCACATCAAGCTTTGCTTTCTTAGCATGGCGTGTGCGTGTGGATGCATATGTATGTGCAGAGTTAAGTTGTTTTGACTTTGCTAGCTTCATTAGTGATTCTGTATACTTAACTATAAAAATAAATGTGTCGTAATTTTAGAGAACTAACTTGGAATTAGATTGTCATTATTACATATAGTAATTACCAAGCTGAAAAGGGCATCTTTTCGATGAAAATAGGATTATGATGACTGAATAGAAATGTGTACATTTTCATTTTTCAGTGATAAAATGGCTTCTGATATTTTATATTTTAGTGTTCATTCCATGATCATTTGTTCATTCATATGTATTTTTATTTTTAGCTCTAAGAGAAAGACATGAGGCCTCAGCTGAAATGAGGTGGTTTGAGGTCATCCGGTTTCTGGCTAGAAGTGTGCGGTCGCCTCGTCCTGAAACCACTTCACACAATGGTAATGGCAAAACTTGAGGGACAGGAGGGGCCACATGCTGTCTGTTCCCTCCTCAATGCCTCCACTTAACTGATGTTAAAACCACTGAAGTTGGGGAGAAAGGGCATCCACATACCGCTTTCCTCAGCGTTACCATCCTCAACCTCCTACAGTTCCAGGGAACTCTGTGAGCTATTTGACAAGCAGTGACATGTACCTCATGAAAAACCTGAGCCCTCGGGAATTTGCATACTGCAGTAATGTTTTCCTTTAAAACCTGAAGGGCTGCTCCCAAACAGAAGGAAATCCAGGCCTAATATGTTTTTAAGATAAGAAAGTAATGCCCACAACATTCTTTTCCTATGGATTAAAGATCGTGGATTTTCATGTCTGACTTTTCAAAATGTAAAGTGCTTTTGGAGACTCAGTTATCTTTGTTTTAATGGTTTTACATGTATCAGCCAATCCTGGCTTTGTTAAGATTCCAAATATATTTTATACGAGATATTTATACATGTACATGTTTTATAGCTGAAGTTAATAGAACTGTGTTTTTATTGTTGTATGACTTCTGCAGGGAGTGTTTTCTCCCCCTTAAATTTATTCTGAGGAGAAGTACTTGCAGAGTGAGAACATTGTCTCGACTCCTGGGAATAGAATTCCAGTAATTCTTTGCGCAAGCTCAAAAGTCAGACTAAACCATTGACCCAGAGAAGGGGCTCTGTGTTCCAGTTTATCTCCTGTACTAGATACAGTAGCATCTACTTAAAAACATCACGAGTTCACTTCCTTGAGCCTAAATGTTTATTTAATTGAAGAGATACTGAGAGAGTTCAATTTTATCCCAGTCTGGAGGGCAATACAGAAGGCAAGTGCTGAATTCTCTTCAATGGACATTTCTCTCCTAAAGAAATGTCTTTCATGTTTTCTTTTAGAATCTCTTGTCACAGTACTTCTGTATATTACCTCACATTTCTCTGCAGCATTTACCCCTTCATCTTATATGTTGGTGATAACCTAAAATTTAGGATCCATGTGTTTTTTCTTCATGTATGTGACATTTTGTGATGACAGGGAGGCAGGCAGCCACAGAGCTTGGGCCCGAGTGGGTTGCCTGCCAGAGCAGCAGCCTTGTCTGGGGGTCAGCTTGTGCTCCCAGACCAGCCTTCAGCCTTGCCTTTTTCGGGAGAAAGCCAACCAGTGACAAATTGCTTTTCGTTTTATCACATCTCCTGGAAATGTGAATGATGAAGTCTTGGTTTTCTAGAGTAATTAATATAAGCTTCGCATAAGTACCAGGTTTTTAAGCCCATGAACAAGAGTTGGTGGTGTTCGTTTTTATGTATTGTCAGTGTCTTAATGAAGCTGGGCACAGAGGTACAACCCTGTAGACCTAGCTCTTAGGAGGTTGAGGCAGGAGGATCATTTGACTCCAGGAGTTAGTTCAAGACCAGTCTGGGCAACACATGGAAACCCTGCAACTGAGAAGCAGTTACTAATACTACTGATGTTCATGTTGTTGGAAATTTTATTTTTTTCGTACTTACCCAAACAAAACATTTTCTTTTTTCATTAAAAAAAAATTCCTGTTTGGGGTTAGAAAAACTTTGAAGAACATCTTGTTTCAATGTGCTAAAAGTTAGTGTGCTAGAAAGCCTACCACTGCGGTTAATTGATTAGAAAGTAGCTTGTAAGGCATAAGTTATACCAGAACAGACTCTGTATTTTCATGTCTGCATTTGAATGTGTGACCATGTAAACAACTAATGCCACTCTAAAGCCTCGATTATAAATGTGACAATGTTTTGAAATAATTAATACTAAATAAAGAAATGGTCATATGAGTGTATTCAAGTATTTTGCTGTATGTGAGTACCTAATATAAAACGAGCTTATAATGTTGAAATGTTTTGAAGTTTTAAAAGTAAGTACTGACCTTTTCTGAGAAAGTCTTTTCCTTCGACCTTGTTTAATTTATTTTCCCTTTTTTGTTTTTTAGGTTTGCAATTTTTTTTGGTGATGGCATGTTCAGAATCTTGGATCCCTAAGTTGAATGTTGGAAATATTTAGGAACCTTGGAAATTGTGTTTTCATGTATTTAATGTCTTGGTAGGTGAATTAGTAGATTTAATAAAAGTGTATAAAAGACCTTTGTGCTTCTGTGTCGGCAGGCGTGTCTCAAACTGTCTACTGTGTTAGCCCTGCACTTTGGTGACAGTTACCTCTTGAAGGTTTAAGGTTTGGGGTTCTTATGTACTTCATAGTTTCAAAAACTGGTTTAGTTAGCCTCTTTTCTAACTTGCAATGTTGGTTACTTAGACCAGAGATAATTGTTGATCAGGAATAAAGAAGAGAAGAAAACTCAAGTAATAAATAGTCTTAAATGCAGTAATCACAAAATTCCTACTTGGCAGTTGCCTCAGAAAAAAAAAATCTGTGTTAGAATAATGGAAATTCTCTCCAAATGCACTTACAGCAACATGCTGCCAATTCTCAAAATTAGACATCACTACGGAGGGTGGAGGCTAATATTGGAGAGCTCCCTGCTGCCTGATAAGAGACAACCTTGGATTATAACTTTCTTCTCTGTATGTCTTCCTGCCTCCCCCAGCTCCCACCCCTGCCGCAAGCCAGAGCAGAGGGGTCCCTCTTAGAAATCTTGGCTGTCCAGAGGCCTTAATATCTCCCAGGCTCCATGGATGAGAAGGAAGCACTGCAGTCGCCTGGAATTGTTGGTTCCCCCCTAAAACCCAGAAGTTAGTTCCCTTCCATGCACCTGATCCCAGTTTTCAGATGTGGGCGAGGTGCTTGGCTGACCGTAGTTGGTGGCAGACCCTGTGTTGGACAGGGGTAGACAGTGTGCCATTGTTGTTGGCTGCCTGGCCATCCTTACCTGCTCCTGTGGGGATTAAGATACTTGAGGAGCATTCTGGGGAATAGCTATTTTTGACGATCAGTACGACTGCCTCCCTACTCATAACCCAGCTAAGGAATAGTGACTTTAAGACCACAGGAGACTGAAGAAGAAGTGGCTCAGGAGAATGCCTGTGGGGGGGCGATTGTAAGCTTTCTGACTGGTGGGTTATCCGGTGCTCCTGCACTTCATGTACACTTGCAGCAGCTTCCCAAGGAGTCTGCTAGAAGGCTTTCAGAAGCTGGAAGGCTGCCCCATACATAGCCTCTACGTTTCTTTTTTTGTTTTGCTTTGTTACAGGATGAGTTGGGCTGATGTATATTTAATAGAAAGCACATTGGAAAACATTAGGTTTTTTTGTTGTTTGTTGTTTGTTTTGTTTTGTTTTGTTTTTATTTTTCAAGGTAGGGCCTCACTCTAGCATTTGGAACTCAATCTGTAGTCCCAGGCTGGCCTCAAACTCAGTGATCCTCTTACCTATGCCTCCTGAGTGCTGGGATTAAAGTAAAAGTATATTTATTTTCAAGGAGAGAGAGAAGGAGGGAAGGAGGGAGAGAACATCAAGGCCTCCAGCCACTGCAAACAAACTCCAGATGCATGCACCACTTTGTGCTTCTGGCTTTTATGTGGGCACTGGGGAATCAAACCTGGGTAGGTAGGCATTGTAGGGGAGCACTTTAACCTCTGAACCATCTCCAGCCCTGTTGTTACGTTTTAATCAAAGGGTGTGTTACCTGTTTTTTATTTATAAATAAACTCTTTATAACTCTTCCTGTATGATACTTCTCTCAGTATTTTTCTCTTAGCCAATTCTAGCCACAGTATTGACTGGTCCTAGGCATTTGATGTACCCAGAAGGAATTAGCCAGACAGGAAAAACATCGGACCACACCGGAATGAATATTTTAAAAACATCCTTAGATTCTGAAAGCTCTTGAGTATAAATGAAATAGACTCAAGAAAGGGAAAAACGCAAGAGCCTAGCAGAGCAAAGTCAGGGTAGTGGGCTGGGGCTAAACTTGGTAGAGTCAATTTAACGTGTGCTCAGGGAAGGAAGGCACGCCCCTGGACATGAAGAGAGCTGTTGCTTTTGTGGATAGTTTTGTGAGTGCACCACAGGGTTTTAAGGTAGTGACACAATGGTGCGTTTCCTATCAGTGAGTTTGATTTATTCTGGCATGTTCTAAATGTGTTTTGTGGCTCAATGATGAATTTAATTCCAGCAAATATCAGAGAAAATAACAACAGTAAACCTCTTTTGGCTGCCATATAACTTAAGCAGATGATGTAGGATATTGAACATGATGGAGAACCGAAGACATGAATATGATCCGCATTGGATGGCTGCTTCCCAGAACCTACAAACAAAACTTCAGGCCCATGTCCTGTTTCATGGCGGCCATTGTACTGATGAGAGTAGTTGAGTGTGTCATGGAAGTCTGCCCTCCTCTGGGTCACTGCATGTCACAGTGTGGCACATCACGCTTTCCGGGAGGAGCAGATCTTCAGCAGTTCGGTACACTAATAGCATGGGCACTCAGAGAAATGAGCTCAACAGTTGACTCTTGTGTTGTGGACGCTCTAGAGACTCTGCTTGGAAATGTGAAGAAACCCAGGGCTCCTTCCTTCCCCGAGTCGTCACATTTTTGTGTCGTTTTTGCACACGGGGATCCTTGATGTGTATCAGGAAGCCTTGGTCTAAGGCACCCTCTTCCTTTGATCTCCACGGGCATGGTTCTCTGCCTCCATCCAGGCTGGATGGGCGCCTGCTGCTGCTTCACCAGAGACCTGCAGCCACAAGCTGGAAGCATCTCAGGAAAAGGGACCAGAATTCTGCAGAGGCCCCTTCCAAGGACAACTGGAGAAAGTGGGGCTATGCTCCTCCGGATGGAGGGGCTTACTCAGTGTCTCTTTAAAATGAGCAGTCTGATTTTCCTAAATTTTCTGATTATGAAGATTTTCTTGTGTGTGTGACATTTTATCACGTCAGGATAATATGTCTTGGTGAAACTATGTTCTTATATTCTTAGTGACCAGAAACTTGGGATTTTTGTTATGACTTTGAAATTTGCTACATTTTCAGGAAAATTGTGACAATTTCCAGATGACTCATTCATTTTATTCCTTTCAGATTTTCTGAGTATGTGATTGTTTCTGAATTTTATTAATTTGTAAGTTTAGCCAAGACTACCTTCAGTTTGTATTATGACTAAGAATAGATTCATTTGGCTTACGTTACTAGAAATCTAGTTGGTCAAAAAGTCTCAAAGTCAATTTGAACAGCTCCTTTGGGGGATCTCAGGTCACCTGCTGCTCTGTCAATCACTGGGGCTTTCTTACACAGCAGCTTCACTCTGGAGTTGTCTGAAAACAATCACATCTGAAGTAAATAGAAGACAATGCTGGTGCCTCTCTGTGAGACAGATTCAGCTCTCATTGCAATCGCATGGACAGGCGTAAAATGGCCTTGAAGTACTTGTCCTTACTGTAAACAAGGTGCAGTTTTGACCTGTGAGGCTCCTGTGGGTAAGGTCTGCAGTTAGGACTCCTCTGCTTGAGAGGAGAGGACTACTTGGGGTAGTTGTCATTTACTCGGGATTTGGGGCTTTGTGCTTTCTTTGAGAGGAGTGTTTGGGGTTTCAGAGTTTCACACCCCCAGAGAGAGTAGCCTGGGAGGGGACCCATACCTCTGACTCACAGTTGCTGTGGGTGTAAAACTGCAGGCGAGGAATTCTAGAATTAGCCAGACCCTGCTCATTTACCTCAAGCAATTTCATCACCATTTCCTTGCCAGCTCCTCAAAGTGGTGCCCTTTGTACCTTCATCCCAAGTCAGGGTAGAAGTTTCTCAGTTAAGTCCTCCTCTCCTGTCATACTGCGTTCTGCCGAGAGCTGGACCTCGCCATTGCCTCACTCAGTCTGTTTGCCCCCTTGTATTGCATCTTCCTTTCTGCAGGCAAGCAGTTCTAGATTTGGGGCTTTGCCACTCTGAGGTCTGCATGTAAAAGTTCACAGCACTGTGTTTTAAAAGTGGCCTTTTGGTTGTGTTACTGAGATAGGTGACTGTCATCTGCTCCACGCTGGCCACTGCTGGTCTGAAACTTCCTCTCCAGCATCCACATTCCCCAGGCCATTGTGCCCCAGGCTTGGAAAGACCCAGAACTGACTTAGTGGAAGCTTGCTAGGACCTGGAGGGAGCTGGAGATACCCCTGTGCAGTCATGGGTGTGGTAGGAGGATCACTGTGAGTTCGAGGCCAGCCTGAGACTACATAGTGAATTCCAGGTCAGCCTGGGCTAGAGTGTGTCCCAACCCCCAAGGCAGGGGAAAAAAGGAAGAGAAAGCAGCCATGCCAGAAAGAATCTGAAGACAAGATTTGTCCATAACATAGACCGATGTAGACTGTCCAGGTGTCTTTGTAAAAGCAAACATGGAGCCTTTTAAAAACCTCATTACACTGACAAAACATATGTTTTTTATATGTAGTTTTCAGAAACAATACAAATGTGTTTTGTGTAGATTGTAACTATGTAATTGTCTGGCTCTTGGTCTAATAAAAATTAAGTGGTCCAATTATTTAAAACCTGATGCTTTTAGATTATTTGAGGGGAATTTAAAGCAAGGTTACTGTAATGTATACATATTTTCAGCAACTGCTTGCATGTGTGCTTTTTATGTCTAGAAATATTGTAATCAAGGTCCATGTATTTTCTCTAGGGGGAGAGACTATGAACTCTTGGTTGTAATTACCAGAAATGCATTTCAGGCTTTTCTGTGCTTGTAGCAAATGTCCAGTCAAATAGCTTTGGATTCTGAAGGAGATTTTAATACATAAGTTTTGTTTAAAAAATACTTGTAAACTAAAGGAAAGGGCAAGACCAAGATCTAGAGAGAAGGTGGACAAATAAGAGCTCTCAACCTTTCCTCCCCACAGGTAATAGTGGTGACTCAGCAGGAGCTGGGTTGGAGGGAGCCAGGGTGGGTGGGAGGTGCAGCTCAGAGGAAAAGGAGAGACCTATCTGGAGTGAGGTCAGTGTTGAAGCCTTTTCCAGTGGGCCATACCCAAAGGAGCTTTGGGTACCAGAGTTCCTCCCACAGTTCCTGCACGGTGATAAGAGTATGCATGCCCATCTGTGACAAAATAGGGGAAAGAAAAAGAACAAGGCAGGGACTCGGGGTACATAGTCACTCACAAAATTATCCTTTAAAAATTTAAGCTGGATGTGGTAGCTCATATCTATAATCCCACCACTCAAGAGACCAAAGCAGTAGGATTACCTGCAGATCTGGTCTATTTTGTGACTGCTAGGCTTGGGCTCCACAGAGAGAGACCCTCTCCCTCTTCCCCCCACACAAAAAATACGTTTCACACACATACACCCTTGTCTGTATTCTCTTAAGATGCTTTCTGGTGGTTTGTGAAGTGAAAGGCTGGCTATAAGCTGCTATTTCTTGAAGCTGGACAATAAATGTTAGCGTGTCTAAAGTACTTTAGTTTTGTTTATCCCTTAACTCACCCCACAGAGCGCTCGTTAGGGTGTCCGAGAGCAGTGTGGAAAGTTGATCATTGCTTCAGCACTGCTGAATGGTGGGGTCATTGCCTTAAAACCATGACACGGCGGCAGCTGAAAGAACAGCTAGTATCCCGTTTCAACAAGCTTGGCCAAGAACTTTGTGAAAATCTCAGATCAACAATGCTATATGTAGAAGCAGATGGTAAACTTAGATGGTGCTAAGAGCCACTCCAACAAACTCTTGGGAAAAAATGGATACGTCTTTGCAATGATTTTAAGATGAAAACTGTTCAACCTGTAAAAAAAAAATTCCTATAAATAAATGACCAGAAGTGATGCAGTGGTTAAAAATAAAAATGTTTATTTTTCTCATCTGAAATACCATTGAAGGTTGAGTTCTGCATGCTTTGTGGTGCTTGGCTCAGTGACTTACTAATCAGTTTTTTTAAAGAAGAGATCTAGTATTTATTTATTTATTTAAATATTTTATTCATTTTCTAGCAGAATATATATATATATATATATATATAGAGAGAGAGAGAGAGAGAGAGCACCAGGGCCACACCTTGTGGCTTATGTGGGACCTGGGGAATTGAACCGGGGGTCTTAGGCGCTGGAGGCAAGTGCCTTAACCGCTGAGCCATCTCTCCAGCCCTTACTAATCAGTTTTACTGTAAAAGAGGACCCTGCAGGGAATGAATCCATGATGTATACGAGCTGCATAGTCACTGCCTTCCCAGTGGAAGAAGATATTTTCTAGAAAAATTTAGGCAGAATAATGCCAGTTTCTGCCTTGACCACTGAGAGTCCCACCACTGCCTATATGCTTTTTAGGTAATGGTTGAGCAAAATTTCCATAGACAAAGGGAAGGGAAGACATACTGCTTTTTCCTCAGTGGGTGCTTATAGGCATACCACTCAGAGGAGGCCCTGCATACAACACTGGGGAACACCTCCCCTTCCTCTTGGGACTGCAGAATTCTCAGTCTTGCTGTTAGCAGAAGTGCCTTCTACACCACCTTCCTAGGAGAGCCGCCATTGGATAGCTAACCTCAGGGCCTTGGTTAGTGAGGTGGGGACATCTGCTTCCTGTTTTCCTTGGGACTCGAAAGTGAGAATGAAATTACTAAATAAAGGGAACTTGGCTGGAGGATATTTTGGGCTCAGTGAGCAGCATGGCTCCGCCTTCTTTCCCCTGGGCTCCCAGTCATCTTTAGCAGGGACTTTTAAAACTCAGTACTGGGAGGCATTGCTTGCCATTACATTTTGAACTAAGTGAGATTAAAAAAATCAGTATATACTGAAACAATTTTACTTTGAAAACATGACACCAGAAAGCTGAAGTTTCTGACTGGGGTCCTTTCTGACTGCACTGGCTGGAAGCTTGGTCTTTTTTCAGTGTGTCAGCCTTGGTCCACAGTGATTTACATTTGCTTTCAAATACATCTCATTTCCCTTAGAAATTGGGGTTTTCTTTGACCCCTTGCTCCTGCCCTGGCTGAGGCAGTCATGTTTCTTGATTCCCCAGTTGAAGGTGGTGTTGGAGCCTTGCTTTATCAATGCCTGCGGTTCCTTCTTGCAAGCTGTAGTTTCTCATTTCCTCTAGGGTTTTGTTTTTAAATTTTGTAACTTTAATTGAAATTAGGATTAATTCAGTGTCTGCCATCTCTAGTAGTTCCACCTAGGGAACTACTCATCACTGCATGGGTTTGTGTGGAGCAGAAGCCTTCCTCACACCTTTGGTGAAAGCTTCTGATCACCTCATGGGCTCGAATTCCAGAGCACCAGTAGGGAAGGGAGAAAGAACATCCACCCAGGGATGGTGGGAGGACCCCTGCCCAGAAGACAGAAAGTAGTGAGCAGAGACATTATCTGTCTTTATGTCTGCCCCATCAGCTCCTCTTGCGTTCCACTAGTTGGCATCTTACCTGATGGAAGCAGTTCTTAGGGTGCCCTGAAGCAGTCACCCTAGGGCCTAGGTGGGATTTCCACTATCCATCCTGTTGGTTCCCGCCCTTGTCAGTATAAGGGTCTATACCACAAGCGTTCTTTGAGAAAGCTATCTGGTCAAAGGGCTTGGTAGGCATGGTTCAACTAGATATGGTACTTAAGACTCATGGCTGCTGTGTATCAGTGATGCTTCCTGGGTGCAAGGCACAGTCCTGGATTCTCGGTAAAGACAGCATGGAGGTTGTATTCAAGCAATGATAGTGTCAGTGTGGTAGAATCCATGGTATGGGCAGACAAGTACAGCAGTTTCAAGGGATGCTGGAAACCATGAGTAGTATCCAACCCTGTGGGAAGTCTAAAACTTGTGATGTTTGCTTCTGGAATTCTTCATTTAATATATGGACCTTGGCTGGCTGCTGATAACCAAAACTGCAAAAAGCCAAACTGGTTAAGAGGCATTGGATGTCCAGCATAGTGCGGTGGCATGAGGAGACGGGACCTGCTGGTGGGTCGTCAGGGTAGATGTTCCTGTGAAGGTGAGATTTGAGAAAGGGAACATTGTGTAAGCTGTAGGTGTCCCCCAGATTTGTTTTAAGGGAGCCACTCCTACACACAGCACAGCGTGCACGGCCTGTGTGTTTCTGGCTTGCCCACAGGGCTCAGTAGCAGCTCCATGGCATTGTGGGAGGTGGACCTGGTGGCAAGGTGTGGCACAGAGTTCAGAGGATTCGTTAACAGGGAGCCCTGTGTCCTACAGTCTAGCTACAGTGAGCAAGGACAAACCTTGGGGCAATTAGCTGGCCGACCCCACATTTCATGCTAAAGGGTGGGGACTCCATCCCTAGGCAGAAGGGACTCTGCTGTCTTCTCAGGCTTCCCCTGTGGGGGTTCCAGTCAAGCAGAGCCAAGGTCTCAGTTCCTGTGGATCCTTGCATTATACCGGGCAAGTGAGGTGCAGGGAGAAGGGTAGGTCAAAATTTCCTGACTTCTATCTCTGTCTCTCTTTCCAAAACAGGTGCAATGTGTTTTTCTTATAAAGATATGATTTATGAACATCTTAGGATGATCCAGAAAAAATACAAAAACTTCATTAACACTACTAGTGGTATTCCTATCATTCTCGTGGGTTTCTTTTGCAGTACTGGGATTGAATATAGTCTGCATACGTTCTAAACAAACACTCCACTCTCCGGGCTCTGTTTCCAGCCCCAGGCCTCTTTGTTCTAGCAGTGTGCAAGTGCTCATTACTCCTGTGAACAGCAGCCTTTTCCATAGCTGCTGTGTGGGTGGAACCATCTCCTTTGTATTCATAACTTTCCTTGTCATGGTGACAGAACGATTGCAGAAAAAGGAGGGTTTATTTTAGCTCATGGCTTGAGGTGATGGAGCCCATCATGGTGGGGACCGCATGGCAGCAGGAGTGTGGCAGCTGCTGCTGATTTGGTCGGCCCTTCATCTCCCATGTCCGTAGGTTCTACAGCCTCTCAAAACAGCGCCCCCCCCAAGCTGGCCACCAACTGATCACATATGGTGTAGGGGACACCTCAAGTCCAAAGCGTAACAAATATTGGCTGGAAATTATGTGGTCTACAAAATTTTCATTGTTCAGCTCTTCCTGGGTTTCCTCTAACAAATTGTGTTACAACAACCATCTTTTTTTTTAAAACATTTTTAAACATTTTATTTATTCATTTTCAAGCAGAGATACAGAGAGAGAGAGAGAGAGAGAGAGAGAGAGAGAGAGAGAGAGAGAGAGAGAGAGAGAGAGCAAGCACCAGGGCCATCACCTTGTGGGTCTGGCTTATGTGGGTACTGGGGAATTGAACGGGGGGGGGGGGGCTCAGGCACTGGAGCCAAGTGCCTTATCCGTTGAGCCGTCTCTCCAGCCCAACAACCACCTTTTTAAAAAATTTTTTAAAAATATTTTTCATTTATCTGCTAGAAGATAGACAGAATGGCCAGAACCTCCAGCTGCTGCAAACTTACTCCAGATGCATGCACCACTTTGCATCTGGAGAATCATACCTGGGTCGTAGGTTTTGCAGGCAAGCACCTTAACCGCTGGGCCATCTCTCCAGCCCAACAACCACCTTTCGGTATCATTTCTGCACTTGCTCAGTCATCATGTTGGTGTAAATATTGGACAGTGTAAAACAGGCGTGTATCTAAGGTGCGCAGTACTAGGAATCAGAGCTCCGAGATGGCGCCTCTGAATGGTGCCTGTGTGCGCTTTTTAGCTCATGAGCACAACAGGCGCCCAGGGTGGGTAAGGGTGGGTTCTCTCAACTTGTCACCTGCTGTGCCACCTGCCTCCCCCCCCCCCACAGAGGATGACATGGGATAACTAGCAGCATTCAGAAGTACTGCAGTGGGTTTGTGCACTCACAGGTACTGAGCCGCTGTGGTGCTCACTCAGAGGACTGGAGGCCTGGCTCACTGAGCTGACA
Source organism: Zapus hudsonius (assembly GCA_004024765.1). Taxonomy (NCBI): domain Eukaryota; kingdom Metazoa; phylum Chordata; class Mammalia; order Rodentia; family Dipodidae; genus Zapus; species Zapus hudsonius. Next base: position 54,400 of record PVHP010001416.1, on the reverse strand, counting down.
GTTCCTTAGCATGCAGTCTTAGTGGACAGCTGCCCTCCTGGCCTCAGCAGGCTGAGTGCGGAGCTCAAGGTCAGGGAGCTGTGTTCATAGGCCTGGCTGCTCATGCAAGTGGACGCTATGTGGATCTGTGAGCAGGGTATTTGCAGAGCAGAGTGAGACAAGACCAGTGCAGGGCTCTGGGAAAGGGGGTGTCACTGCTCTTAGTTCCTTCTTGTCAAATTAGTAAAAGTGCTATGCATCCTCTTTCAAGTTAGCAAGTTGCAATCTAATAATCTTAAAGTATGGGTAGTTTTCAAGAAAGTTACAGGTTCCAAAAAAATCTATTGAAAACCAACTTTTAAAAATTCTACGTTTTCATACCTATACGTTGCATTTTGATCATATGTATCCCACGTTACTCTTCGTTATCCCCCACCCCAGTCATCACTGGCGGTGCCGTGCTAGAGAATGAGTCTTTCTAGCTTCTTCTGTCATTAGGTCATCTGGAGGGGAGTGGTGACAATCCACTTTCAGAACACAGAAATGCATATTCCTTTCTTCCCTCCCCAACATAAGTTTCAGAAGAGATGGTGGAAAGATTGTAAGAGCCAAAGAAAGGGGAGGACTGTTTACAATGCAAACTTCCAGACACAAAATGGTCTTGATATTCATGACTTCCCAGTGCCTATACATAAGGGGAGGAAAAGAACAAAACAGAGACTAATTGAGAGGGGGAAGAGAGATGAGGGAGGGTGGGGAGGGAATCATAATGGTTTGTGGCTTATAATTATGGAAGCTATTGATAAAAAGTTTTTTAAAGGTCACTTGAGCTTTTCTGTGAGGAGAGAGTCTTTAATTGAAAACAGAAGGTAATACCAACAGGCATGAATGAACTGAAGGCTTAACCCAGCACTTCGGTGTTCAGTCATAGGAAGCTAGAGATGAGGGAGGGTGGGGAGGGAATCATAATGGTTTGTAGCTTATAATTATGGAAGCTATTGATAAAAAGTTTTTTAAAGGTCACTTGAGCTTTTCTGTGAGGAGCGAGTCTTTAATTGAAAACAAAATAATACCAACAGGCATGAATGAACTGAAGGCTTAACCCAGCACTTCGGTGTTCAGTCATAGGAAGTCTTGCCATGCTCAGTACTTCTCTGCCTTGTGTCCTGACCTGTGTGGTATTGTTTGCTGGAATCTTCCTATTCCCTTCCTCTGTAAACAGGACTCCCTTTTCAGAGCCTATTAAAATATTGTCCTATGTCCCATCCATCTGTCTATCTGTCCATCCACCCCTCTACCATTCATTCACTCTTTTACTCACCCAGTTATCATCCATCTGCTCACTTATCAGTCCACCCATCTACCACTCCAACATCCATTTGCCCATCTGTCTGTCCATCCATTTGGCCCACCCATTGATTGCATGTCTTAAGTATTCAAGGCAGATAGAGTTGACCCTGATTTCCCCTGTCATATATGATCACAATTTCCACAGTCCCCACATTGCTTTCTTTATACCTGTAATATGGAATTTAGTTATTTTAAATTTATTTTATCTCCTAGGCTGTGCACTGAAGGGCAGATGCCATTCTCTTCATTTTTAATGCCTTGTACTTACAAGTGCTCATTAAATGTTGGCCACAGAAATAAATGAGTCTCGGATTGTACATCCGAAACACAGATCAATGTTGAGATTATGGTTTCCTCGTCCCTTGAATCTAAATAGTGTCTTGAGCTCATCTGTTTTCATGCATGTACAATACCCCTCGCCTCATCTTTTGTCATGAGATGAAAGGAGTGGTATGAGGTCCCATGTTGGCCTGTGCCCTGACTGAAAAGGCTGACCTCAGTACATCAGACAGGATCTCGCCTCTCTAGGGACTTCACCTTTCTTTGCAGAGGGAAGTCAGTGCCATGAAAGACGAGGAACATAATAGCAAGGTGAGGCGTGCTGAATATCAGTGCTGGCATCATCTGAAATCATGCACAACGAGAGAGCTTGTTCTATGCTTGGCTGCATAGGACTGCGATGGGAGATGCGTGCATTCTGTCAGAAGCACATCTGGGTCAGAATTACCATCTCATGTCAGATTGGGCTTCTGCAAATCCTTTTTCTGTCTCAAATGGATATTTAACAACTCTGTTATTGTAAGCTGATATACAGGTGCAGATTGGGAAAGATCTTTTTGCACCCACAATTTTACAAGGTGTGTGTGAGCCTGAAATATCTTTCTGACCTGCCACTGAATGGAGCTTTGCTTGACGCTCTTTCAGACAGGTGTTGGGATTTTTTTTAATATTTCATTTATTTATTTGCAAACAGAGAAGACAGACAGACTGGGTGCACCAAGGCCTCCAGCCACAACAAATGAACTCCAGATGCATGCTCCTCTTTGTGCATCTGGCTTTATATGGGTACTGGGGAATTGAACCTGGGTCATTAGGCTGTTCAGGCAAGCCATCTCTCCAGCCTAGGTGTTGGAATTCTTAAAGCTACTAACCTTCCTGTGTCCCATTCCTGGAAGATAGTTTTCATCTGGCAGTGGCTTTGCATTATACAAGGTGAAGGTTGCTTGTCTCGGTCATCTTTCCTTATTCACATAAACTACTTGAAGACTTAGTGTTGGGAAGCCTCTTTATGGAGTCTTACCTCTTTCCAGGATGCCTTTCATTGTCCTTGAACATTTCTGGTGACAGAGCGCTTACTATTTCTCATTGACGGTGACTTTAATGTGTGAGACCAGATGTCCCCAAGTTGTCTGAATGTAGTGGATGGGTTGAGTTTTTGCAGGAATGGGGAAAATCAGTCCCCCCTCAGAAGGTTCAGGATCTTTTGGTCTCCTAGGTCAGAGATTTTATTTCCACTGCCTTTGAGCCATGGCACCATAAGAGTCCTGTCCTGAGGGTGAAGGTTACTGGGAGTGTCATCTGTCACTCAACCACCTGGGTGGCAAATGCTAGACTTCACTTCTGGCTATCGGCATATGGGTGGGAGGTATGAGCATGATGTACATTTGAGGGCCTCTGGACTAATTGGACCGGAGACCAGTGGGAGCTTTGGTAAAGTCTGTGCAGGAACAAACTGGTGTGCGTTAAAGGGATGACTGGACCCTCCAGGTGTTCTGAGTCCTGTTCAGCACCACTCAGCCCTGGTGGAGCCTTATGTCTCCTAGGCCTTCGTGTCCTGGCAAAGAACAAAGGAGGAAGGTCTAGAGTTCTCCATTTTCAGGTGGGTTGGTGCCTGCCTGAGATTGGAGCCCAGCAGACGTGGCATTGGCCTCTGACAGCCAAGAAAGCAGCAGTGATTATAGGCTTTGAGTAGCCCTTAGAGTCGCCGTGTTGAATAACAACTCTACCTCCAAAAACATCAGGGCGAAGTGATGGCTCAGTGGGTGAAGGGTTGGCTGTGCAAACATGAGGGTCTGAGTTAGGATCCTCTGCACCCCCAGCTCCAGGGAGGCAGAGGCAGGATCCCTAGGCTCACTGGCTAGCTAGCCTAGCTGCTCAGTAAGCTCCAGGTCCAGTGAGAGACTGCGGATGACACCTGGTGTTGACTTACTCTGGTTTCCATGTGGGAACTCTTCATTGCGTTCCTCTGTCCTGCTCTGTGCTTCGTGCTCTGGCATGCCCGTCTTGTTGGCTGGGGAGGTCACTGAGAGCTCATAATGGGAGCAGAGCCAGCTGGGCCCGGGCTACTAGGGACCAGGGATCGCCTGCCAAAATGACGCTGAGCTGGCTGGAGGATGGGGACTTCCAAGGATCTAGCCAGTTCCTTTAGGACCACATGTTTTTCTACATACAGTACCATTCTTTTCTTTAAAAATATTTATTTGTAAGCAGAGAGAAACAGAGAATGGGCATGCCCCGGCTGCTGCAAATGAGCTCCATATGCATGCGGCACTTTGTGCAACTGGCTTTATGTGGTTACTGGGGAATTGAACCCTGGTCGTTAGGCTTTGTAGATAAGTGCCTTAACCACTGAGCAATCTCTTCAGCCCCAGCACATCTTTCTTGAGTGATTGCAAAACAGAGAACATTGTAGAAATTTAAATGTTACCATGAGCGCCACAACACCTTGAAGCGTGCTGTGTATCTTTGTCTGTGACCAAACCCTAGAAGCTGCCATACGTCCAGCCGTGGCCTCCTACCAGGAGCCCTTCCCTCATCTGGGCTCCGTCCTGGTCCAGGACCCAGGCCCACACCTCACCCTCTTGCAACATCAAGGCACCCTTCCTACCGTTCTCCCCACCTTGTTCCTGGACCCCCTGAACGTTCATCCCTTTCTTCTCAATGCCCCTCCCGAGGTACTTGATTCACCAGTTTGACCCAACAGGTGTTCTGGTGGGAAGGGAAGGTGATTGGATTCCAGAAAGTTTGGCTCCCCCAGCCTTGGCCTTCTCCACCATGAGGATGTAAGTAGCAGACTTGTAAGAACAACCAGGCTTCAGCTGTGTGCAAGGAGTGGACTCAGCTCGCGAGGAAAGGGTGGGCGGCTTGCTGGGTCACTAACTCCCAAGTGGACTGCGTGGAATGCATGCAATGGCTGAAGGACCCGTGAGGCAGGCCCTGCAAATCAGAACCAGTGCCACTGAAGGCCGGAGCCCTGAGGGGGGCCCAGCTGGCGGGGGAGTGCCTGGTGTGCCAGCAGAAGAGTGCTGCTTTGTAGGGATCTGCTGGGAGGGGTTTTCTTTTAGTTATTTATCTATTTGTTCATTTGTTTTGAGGCAGGATCTCATTTTAGCCCAGGTTGGCCTGAAATTCACTGTGTGTCTTAGGGTGGCCTCAAACGCACCACACTCCTCCTTCTTACCTGACCCTCCACATCCTGCTATATGGTTGTTCCTTTTTTGTTGTTGTTGTTTGTTTTTCAAGGTAGGATCTCACTCTAGGCCAGGCTGACCTGGAATTCACTGTGTGTCTCAGGATGGCCTGGAACTCACGTCATTCCCCTACCTCTGCCTCCCGAGTCCTGAGATGAAAGGCATGCACCACATTTGTTTTTATTTTGGCGTGCCTATTCTGTTTGGGTGGATGATAATGCAATAGTATTATCAGCTTGTGCCAATTTAGGAATTTTTCTCTTACGCCAGCCGTAGCCTTCCAGCTCCAATTAAAATGAATGAGAAAAATGAAACCCAGTTAGAGTAGAGTGGGCCCAATGGCACTTCCCCATGAGGCTGCCATGGGATAGGACAGTTCACGTAAAGCCCTTTCTGCCCACTGCAGCAACATCTGGGCCAGACCATGGCCTTTCAGACACTTGGGCTTTAATTTCTTGTTCTGCTGGTTGTCTGTGCGATTCTGGACAAGTCGACTTCTCTGAGTCTGTTTTCTTGTCTTAAAAATGGAATTTCTGGCTGAGTGTGGTGGCTCATGCTGAGTTAAGAGGAGCTTTATGAGTTCCATGTCACCCTGGGCTACAGAGAGACCCTGCCTCAAACAACAAATCAAAAAATAATAATAATAAGGAATTTCTGGGGTGGGGTTTGAAAGATGGCACAGTAGTTCAAATGCAAGCTTAAAGGCCTGTTTGGATTCTTAGAACCGTGTAAAACCTGGGCGTGGCAGTGGTGTGTGCCTGTAATCTTAAGTGCTGGGGAGGTGGAGACAGGAGGACCCCTGGGGCTGGCTGGCTAGGGCAGCTGAATGTAGACAGTATACCAGCCTCAGGCCTCTCTCTCTTTCACACACACACACACACACACCTATACACACACATGTACTCACAATATGAATATGCAATACCATGCACATGTACACCACAGATACACATATAAACACACGCACACCACAGGTACATATATAAACTCATACATACATGTGCACCACAGATACGTATATGAACACATACACACATATACACCACAGGTACATACATGAACACAAAAGTAAACAGTCAACTGAAACATGCAATGTCTGCCTGCCTCATGGCTCATGAAGGTGGAGTCAAGGTCAGCAATTGTTACTGAGCTGTTGTGTGTGTCGCAGGGATAGTGTTTTAGAGGTGACACTTGGGCTGGAGACCAGGGTCATTCCGTTCTAGTTCTGGGAGAGGCTGAGTGGCTTCCACCTCCGTCCTGCCCTCCACACCCAGAGACTCCATCTCAGCTTGGAAGTGTGGTGGTGACTGAGTGTGCAGGACTGCCAGCCAAAGCGTGCAGATTTACAGATGGATCCGATTTTCCCGATGAAGGTCTCCGCACAGAAGGATTCATTTCATGAAGCGACCACTCTCATTTCAAAGCAAAACACAAAATATATGAATCGAATTTTTTTTTAGCAACAATTGCTTCATGCAAATGCAGCCTGTAGTGTTGAGGCTGAAAAGCTTGCATCTGGCAATGAAGTCACTCGGTGGCTTTCCATCCCACAGGGGAGATGCTGTGACCTCATGTTGACACCTGCTTGTGAGGAAGGAGAGCTGTGAACTGGAAGACAGGCTGGTGGGACCTCTGCCCAGGAGCCGTTGGTCTTCAGTGTCCAGGGAGGACACCTCAGGGCCTTAGTGAGCTGTCCCTGAGCACTTGTCCAAGGCCCCATGTTTGCATCTGAAGGACAGTTTGAGCACTCTGGTGGTATTCTTTCTAGGCCTTTCACCAAACAGGAGCCAGACTGTAATCCCCAGGTTCCTGGGGGCAGGCCGCTGACCCATTCCCAGCGTGCTACAGGCTCACTGGCTGTGTTATTCCCTTTCTGGACACACATGTGACTTGGACAGCTGCCGGAGACAGTATTTCCAGGGCTCCAGAGAAGCCTGGATTGCCATCCTTGGTTTTTAGAGTAGACCTGCTGTATTCACAGGTAAGCCTAAATCCAGAGCCCTTAGTTCTATTCTAAATCCTGATTGCACCCCCAAACTTCTGTTATCAGAAAGACCCATCAGACCAAAGCTGTAGCTTTGGCATGGAGGGGGTAATCTAGACTCCTTTCCCTCCTCTGTGAGTAGGTGAATAAGTGGCTTTATCCAAACGCCACAGTGGTATTACTTGTCACCGATATTTGATCAGGTGCCTGCTATGAGCAGATAGATGTGGTCACATTCTCTCAGCAACTCTTTCTCTTCTATGTAGTTCATGAATATGGCATTGATCAATTGCCATTTATTTAGTGTTATGCTTATTATATGGGCCTTACCCAAGATACAATGGGGGATATAAAGAAGTATAAACTGTGGTCCATGCCCCCTAAGCCCTTCCAGTATGTTTAAAAAACCGAAAATAAGATCTGGGTGTGGTGGCCTCAAAAAGGCACACACCTTTAATCCCAGCACTTGGGAGGCAAAGGTAGGAGGATCTCTGTGAGTTTGAGGCCACCCTGAGACTACATAGTGAATTCTATGTTAGCCTGGGCTACAGAGAGACCCTACCTTGAACAACAAAACAACAAAAAAGGTGTGGATATTTAGAACCACAGTCCAGAGCTGTTTTTTTGGGTGGGACCTTTGCCCTATTAGATGGCCTGAGAGTTCATCCTGGGCTGGTAAGATTGTGTTCCTGGAAGTTTCTGGAAGTCCCTACCCACTCACATCCTGAAAATCGTAGGTACATGTTCTGGTTTAAAGGACTTTCTTTGGTTAGAACACTGAGTCAATTTCCATTTTCTATTGTCAGGAACTAAGGTACAAGGTAACCGAAAGACAGATTCTAGTCCAAAGGATGATTCCTATCAACCCACATACTGCTCTGAGCCCTTGTTTCCCTCACAACCACCAGAAGCATTATTTGTTGTATTTCTTTTATTTCAAACTTCAAATGATTCATGTAAAGCAACCCCACAGTGACAGACACATGGCCTTTGGAGACTACAGCATCTCAAGGTCACAGGGCCCCTCCGGCTTCTGTTCACGCACAGGTAGCAACTATGTGAGTGGCCTTTCCCCAGAGTCATTAAACTGAAAACCCTGAAAGCCCTTCCCATTTGCCACGGGGCCATGATTTTGGCCCAATTGTAAAAGATAAAGGGAGTTCAATTTCCGTCTCATTCACCCAAGAAGAACTTCTAGGCATTTTGCGAATGTGTTATGTGTTGATCTGAAGTGGAGTTTGGAAATTAGTGCTGGTAATATTCTGTCTCATTAATGAAACGCTAAGACTTCATTGAGAAGTCTTCTAATCACTTAGAAGAAAATGTCCAGTATTACTTAAGAAGTTGCTGGTCTGGGTTGGAGAGATGGCTCAGCAGTTAAGGTGCTTGCTTGCCCGTGAAGCAGAAGGTCATGAGTTCGATTCTCCAGTACTCACGTAAAGCCAGATGCACAAGGTGGTGTGTGTGTCTGGAATTCATTTGCAGTGGCTAGAGGCCCTGGCGTGCCCATTCTCTCCCTCCCCCTCTCTCTTTCTCTCACTCTCTCAAATAAAATATTTTTTAAAAAGGAAGTTGCTGGGCAAAGTGACTCCAGAATTAGTTTAGTAGCTCAAAGGTGACATCACTGGTCCAGGCTCCTTCCATTTTTTGGCTCTTAAATCCCTAGGTATCAGGCTGGCTCCCTTTGTAGTAACAAAATGGCTTTTATTGTTCTCAATATCATGTTGAGATATGACAATGTCTAGAGTATGGAGGGGACGTCCCTTCTTGCCTTTAAGAAGGAGGAACTTGGGGCTGGCTGGACAAGCAAGAGGACCTGAGTCAATACCCAGCATCTAGGTAAGCAGCGTGGCGGTGTGTGCTTGTGATGTCAGTGCTGGGGAGGTGAAGACAGAAAGAGCCTGGGGCTTACTGGCTAGCGAGTCTAGTGAGTCAGTGGGCTCCAGGATCAGGGAGAGACCTTTTCTCAAAAAATAAGGTGGAGAGTTATTGAATTAGATAACCGATGTTCATCTCTGGCCTTCACACACACACACACACACACACACACACACACACACACACACACACACACAAACACACACGAACAGAGGAACCTTTTTTATACATCTCTTTAATTAAGTGGACTTCATCACACTGTTGAGCCTAGAGCGAATCTCTGGGAAGAGAGATAGGGAAGGTAATTAGAATTTACCCTGAACTTGAGATCAACCACCTTCCTTCTATGAGGAAGGAGGAAGGGGAGATTTGGACGTGGACCCAAAGCGCTCCCGGTGGAGCTGGTCATTGCTGCCTCTTCCAGGAAGAGCCTGAGGTGTCAGGATTGAGTCCGAGGAAAGTGGGAGCTATACAGAAAGAGTTCTAGAATGTAGAAGATTTCAGCTCTTGAGAGCCAGGCAGAGGAGAGCGAGTGGAGAAGCAAGTTTGCTCTCTGGCTTCTACCCCTATAGAGAAGCAGAGGAGTTTCCAGCCTTTGAGAAGTTGGCCATGGAGCCATTCTCTGGAGATCCTTGTGGGGCAGCGTCAGCCGGGTGAGCTCCGAGCATTGTTCCCTGTCAGGTGTTGCTGCTGTTAGGTCTTTGCAGAGGATGCTGGTGGCAGGCACACCACCTCCTCCATGAGCCGTGGCGCGAGCAGCTACACCCACTTGCTATTTGAAGTTTCCCCTTTCACTCGAGAGACAGCGGGACCTAGCAAAGAGATCTGATCAGTGGGACCCCTGAGACCTGGATTAGATTCTGGGCTCTGCTGGGCAGTGGCTTTGTAGCTGAGGTAAGTCACTTAACCTCACCACATCTTGCAGGGTGTGCAGCTCAGCTTCTTGTCGTTGAAAGCTTTCTGTTCTTTCTGACATTGTAGAAGTCTAGACTTGCCGTAATGTCACTGGGCAAGGGATCGTGTTATCCCAGGAGGGTTCTTTTCCAAGAGGCACTTCTGACCAGGCCCTCTCATTTAAAGCCCTCCACTGCCATGGCTGCTGCCATGTGTACCAGGCACACGTGCAGCCAGGGATTGTCCTGGGCCTCATTAGTCTATCCTAAGGGCCAACCAAGTTCCATCTCTGTTTCCCGGGGTGTGATTTTCCTTTCCTATGATTCTCATTTATATTTAAATGATGCTTCATAAACTAGAAAGCTAGTACATTTCGCAGAGTTGGGATCTTTCTCTTCCAGAAAGACACTTACAATTCTGTTCCTCCCCTGAGGGAATGTCAGTCTATGATGAGATGGCCGTGTACCAAAGAGGAGATGCTGTGTCCTGCTATAGTCTTCAAATCTACGTTAGTGGTTCTCGGAGTCTAGTGAGCAGTCATGAAAATTCAGATTCCTGGGCCCTGGGTGCCTGGACCCTGCATGCTGCAGGTCCCTGAGCCCTAATGAGGAAGAGGATGTGTGACTTCACTGTAGGAAATGCTGAGCTCCAGGAGCTCATGTGGCAGGGAGAGTCCTTCAACAGAGTGCTGAGCCGGGACTGGCAAGGACGGGGCTGCTCCTGAGAGGTGGGGGTAGTATCCATGATGAGTGCGTTGAGTTGGGTGGATGGACTCCAAAAAGCCGTCCTCTGGAAGCCATGGCTGGGAGCTGTAACGTGTAGTGGTGGGGTGAGGACTGATGGTATGACTCCACCCCGGTGGTCTATGGACAAGACTCCCAAGGTGAGGGCTCTGGAGGCCTGCCACATACCCACGTGGTCCCATGGCCAACCCAAGCTGAGTAGTTGGAAGGCGTTACTGAGAGCACGGCCTCAGGTGTGCACAATTTCCCGAGGCCCAGGGGAATCATTTCCCACCCCAATAATCCCATCTATCCTACTGTTTCTCACCCCTCTCCTGCCCCTGATCTATCTCATTTTCTCCTAGAGAATTTGATAATCTTGTCCATGAAATGATGAAAGCCGGGCCAGCTCTTCTCAGAGGAGAGGGATTGACATGAGGGTTAATGCAGTCACTGCGCACATGCACACACACACACACACACACACACACACACACACACACACACGCCTCTGCGGGGGACTCTGTGTCACTTGAGAGTATGAATCCAGTGCCCAGTACCTGGCACACAGAACAGGCACCTCGGGTATTTCTGCTAAAAGAGAGACCGAGCCTAGCCTGTCACCATAGAGGAAGGGCCTGGAGTGAGTTCTAGGGCAAAGCAAGGGCTGGAGCTACCGGAGCTTTTGGTAAGGTGCTGTGGAATGACAGGAAGGGGAGCAGTCTTTGGAGGGGCCAGGGTGGAGGACCGGGAGGTCAGAGGATCCTGAGGAAAGGCCGTCCTGGCAAGCTGGGAGATGAGAGACAGTGTCGGCTGTAGCTGGAGGCACAGACACGACAGCAGGCCCTGAAGTGTAGCCTCTGGGGCCTGCTAGGTTGGCCGTATCCCACAGATAGACGCCATCACTCCATAGACTTACTTCCCTCCAAGCTTTCTCAGGAGAAAGCTTGTTTGCTCTTTAGGAGGAGGACAGAGGATGTTGGAGTCGCACCAGTGAGCACTTGAGGACCCTCTCTCTTTCCTTCAGGCTGGCATCGAGCCCAGCACCCATGCAGATGACTGGAGAGCCGTCTCTGAGCCCTGGGAAGTAGGTAGGATGTTACTGGCAAGTGTCTCTTCATAGAAGGGAGAAAATAGATTCCACACAGGAATGCTGAAAGCTGGTGAAGCCTGGTAACGGATTTCCAACAGACTTGGATTGAATAAGGAACGTGCCAGGCTGGTGGGCGGAGCTCTCGATTTACACCTTAAGCTCATCATTAGGCTCGGGTAAGATGCTTCATTAGTGTTAGGTGTTATGTAAATATGAAGCACTTTTGGAATAAATATTTGCCTTTTTTTCCCCTTCCAAAATTAGGACATGCTCTGCGGAAAATAGCGTAGCTCTTAGACACAGAGGAATTTTATTTTGAGAGTGTTATTTTAAAATGGCAGTGTAAATTCCAAGTTCCCCGATCCAGCCTGGAAATGAGACAGCAGCTTCTTTGTGTGCACAAGAAAGCCGCAGGTGACTGCAGGCATCCTGGCATCTCTGTTCTCACTACTGAGGGGCCACATGTGCTGCTCAGACCTGATCCCCACTCCCTGGGACGGATAAATATTGATGGTCAAGGTCAGAATATATCGAGTTTCATACACACTGTGGAGGAACAGAATTGCAGGAAGTCAGATCTGGGAGGCACAGGACACTCACTCTGTGATTTAGTTTGTATTTGCGTACTTAGAGGAAGTACCCAAGGCCACCAGGTGAGATGGGGCAGAGGCAGGGCGAGGAGCCAGCATGCAGGGGCCTCAAAGAGGAGACCTTTCTTGCTGGATATTTCATTGGTTTCATTCAGTGCTAGTCATTATAAAAATAATACGAGCTGGGTGCAGTGGCTCACACCTTTAATCACAGCACTTGGGAAGCAAAGGATTGCTTTGAGTTAAGGCCAGCTTGAGACTACAGAGTGCATTCCAGGTCAGCCTGGACTAGAGCAAGACCCTACCTCAAAAAAAAAAATTAAATTCAAATAAATAAATAAATAATAATAACAATACAGCATGAAGGGAATATTTGATAAGAAGCTAAACTTATTATTTCCTCATTTTAAGAGTTTGTTTTACTTGTTATTTATTTACTTATTTCTGCATTACTGCGATGTCATTTGTGATCATGGTGGCATACAATCTTGTGTTCCCTTCTTAGGAGATTTGAGTCCCTTTCTGACATGCTTGCGTGTTCATATCGCAGTTTGGGGCTGGTCCCATGGTGCAACGGGAACATATCTGACTCTGTCATCATGGTTGGTTTGTTGTTTAGAGACAGGGTCTCATTCTGTAGCCCAGGCTGGTGGTCGCCCTGCATCGGCCCTCTCAGCACTGGGTTAGAGGTGTGAGCCCTCACGTCCCGTCCTAACAGCCACTTTTATAACCACTGAGGGGAGTTCTTACACTGCTTGTTGGGCGGACATTGAGTTACTGTCTCGTTTTTCACGGGCACACTGCTGGGACAGACATCTGACTTTCTCTTGAGCTGCTTGCTTGTCCTCACTTTGCACTGAGCTGTGCCCAGGCCAGGCCCCAGAGAGGAAACCCCGCTCTGGTTGACTTTTGCAATCCAGTGATTGGATGGGGAAATTGGTGCGACCCAGACTGGGGAATGAATAGCCCAACGGGGAGTGTAGCGAATGTAAATGAAGCCTCGGGGACATGCAGGCACCTGTCAGGGCACAGGATGAAGGAGTGAGGGCCTTTCATGACATCAGGTTCTTGGGAGGGAGAGGAAAACACTTTGCGGGAAGCTCAGGCAGGAAGGAAAGCCCTTGCCACCCCTTTGCTTGAAGGAGTCACTGGACTGCTGGCATGCTGGGAGAAGTGTTGGTGCTCACCCTTGGGGCTGCAGGGAGCTCCTTCCCTGCCTGGCTCCACCAATGTCTAGAGAGCCTGCCAGGAGCCTGTCAGCATCAGCAGCTCAAGCTCCTTAGGAGACACACAGGACCAGAAACCCCAGAGCAGGAGGGTCCTAGGCCATGAGCTCTTGCCCACTCCAGTAGCCAGGGCCAGGAGGGACGGGCGGAGTGCCTCACCTGGATCGCAGGCCACAATGCCTCTTGCCTGGTGTTGTGGTCAGCTTTCTAGTTGCTGCATAGAAAGAACCCAAACAAAAGGCAGTTTGTGGAGGAATGGGTTTATTTGGCTTACAGACTCGAGGGGAGACTCCATCCTGGCAGGGAAAACGATGGCACGAGCAGAGGGCTGGACATCACCTCTGCCACAGCACTGGAAACAGCGGCAGGAAGGTGTGCCAAACACTGGCAAGGGGAAGCTGGCTTAGAACCCCAAAAGCCCGCCCCCAACAACACAGCTCTAGCGAGGTTGTAATTCCCAAACTGCCATCAACTGAGGATCGATCATTGAGAACACATTCATGTTTGTGGGGGACACCTGGATCAAACCATGACACCTCGGCTTCTCTTACTCCCATTCCATTTTGCCAAACATGGCTATAAATATATGAGTATGAACGCCGAAGCCTCTGTTTTCTGGCTCTTTAGCTCTTCTGAGCTTGGAGTCGAGTCCTTAGAGTAGCAATGTGACCTGGTCCTCTGCTAGGGAAAACGTCTGAGCGGGGCTGTGTCACACCTCAGCACATCTAGTCCAGAGCACTGGGGAAACAGGACTGGCCTTGGGGACGACTTTCGGGACTGAGGACTCTTCTGTTACCCTTTCCCGGGTTGCAAGCAGAACCTCTGAATTTAAGCTCCACTGCTGTCCCAAGCACACCTCTTCAGCCATGACTGGCTTGTTCCCTCACTGGAGCTCCACACGGACTCCAGTGATGGTATAGTCTGGGCACTGGAGATGGACAGGACAGGTGGGAGCTGGCCACTCTGTGCCCAGAGCAGCAATCTTCCTGAAGTTCCCATGCCCAGGGCCCTGCTTCTGAGCAGACAGCTGCAGATGTTGACAGGTGTTGACAGTGAGTGATGAGCTTGGGGCTCACTTCTGTCCCTCTGCTTGTGTCCCTCCTAGGCAGGGAAGAGTCTCCTTTTCCCCAAATATCACAGTGACCCACCCACTACCTCTCTGGGTGATTGGCACCCAGTCCCAACATGAAGGGCAAGAGCTTTTGTTGTCTTTGATATAAACAGAGGAACAGCAGCAGGAGTGACACTTAGGGGAACCATAGAATTTACGCTGCTTCCTGGTGAATGGTTATTGGCTGCTTCTCCTTTGATTGAAAGCTTCCATTTCCATTGAACACGGGCTGGGGAGCCACAGGGACCTGAGAGAACCCAGGCTGAGAAACGGTACCACCAAAGGGTTTGTGTGCACGTGCCAGCATGGGAGTTTCCTGTGAGGGAGCAAGGCAGATACATTTAATTTCTCCATTAAAATGACTTAAATGCTCACATTTTGATGTGTGATCAAATCATATTTGAAATACGCTGGGTCAAATATATTTCTGATGAACTGTTGTACAGATAATGGAAATCATTTCAATGAAAGACTCATCTATGCTAAGACCTTAATCAAGGGATAACCTATTTGACATTGGATCACAGATAACTGTGTAATTCGGCCCCCGCAGCAATAGATTTATTCCATTTGACTGATTAATGCATTGGGAAGCTGAGGTCATTCTAAAGTCAAAGTCCCTCTTTTGGGTTTTCTGGCATCTTTTAGTTTCAGTAGGGACAATAGTTTTGTTTTTGTTTATACATGTTCTTTTGGAGCTTTTCTCTCTAATTCTTACTTTCCCCAAAACCTGGGCATCTCATCATTAAAATGGTGCCATTTTTGAGTTGCACAGCCAGGGAAGCAGAGGCTGCTTCTCCCAGTTCCCTATTGGACCAGAACATACTGGTGCCTAAAGTCCTTGGTCTCACCTTTCCCCAGTGCCGTTGTTATTTTTCTAATCACCGTGATGGAATACCTGACAGAAACAATTGAAGGGAGAAAACATTTGTTTTGGTCACAGCTTCAGGGCTATCATCGTTGTGGAGGGAAGGCGTGAGGCTGGGGCACTCTGTCCCTGGTGGCAGGAGCTTGTGGGGTAGCTTAGTCATGCTTTGGTAGATCGGGAAGCAGAGAGGATAGGACCAGCCGCCGGGCCAGGCTGTAGCACTCAAGGGCCCATTCCCAGCGTCTTTCCTCCATCAGCCAAGCCCTGCCTCCTCCTCAAGCCGCACGAACAGGTGCTCAGATGCCTGAGCCTGGGCGCACATTTCAGATTCGACCACAACACCAGTTTTGCGTTAGAGGGCTTGGTCTATAGACTGCCAAGGGTCTCCATGATCATTTTCCCTTGACGTGTTCGGTATGCGAGCCACATATCAAGCCCACCTTGTTCTACAGTCCTCGCTTTCCCAGGTCCATTCTCCTTTCCAAAGCGGATGGTGGACAAGTGGGCAGCTAGGACCATCCAGGCACAGCAGTTGGTCTCAGGCCAACATGTTCTGTCCAACCAGGAAACAACACTCCTTGTGGGCAGGGGTTGTCTGCTGCCCCTCACTCAGACACCTCCTGGCCGACGGGCTGGACAGAAGTGGGCTACACAGATGGCTCCGAAGACCAGCTGGGGGACCACCTTGAGGATAAGCTAGGGACAGACTGGAAGCAGAGGCACGAGTTCACTTGACATCTCCTCAGTTTTGAGAATTACATTCTGCTGCTTAAAGAATTAGAAATGGATGATTGAGTAAATTTCTAAAACAATCCCCAAAACCAGGTCCATGGAATTGTAGAAAATACCTCTTTTTGATGTGTAATCATCTCTTTTTCCATCCTTTCTCACTTTTCTCCTAAAACTTAGCCTTCCTTGTGAGTATGTGAGTGGTGTGTGTGTGTGTGTGTGTGTGTGTGTGTGTGTGTGTGTGCATGTATGTGTATATGTATGTGTGTGTTAATATATGTGTAGCAGCACGTGTGTATGCTGAGTGCACATGAGTGTGTGTGTGTGTGTGTGTGTGTTGAAGGTCAGAGGTTGATGTCGGATGAAGGCCTTGCTTAGTTGTTCTCCACCTTCTTTTCTGGAACAGTCTCTCACTGAATCTAGAACTCCCTGATCTGGCTAGGTTAGCTGGCCAGTAAGCCCAGGAGAGCCTCCTGCATTCGCCTCCCCAGTGTTGGGACCACGGAGCCCAGGTTTTGTGTGGGGTCTGAGAAACCAAACCTAGGCCCTCTACTTGCATGGCAGGCACTTTACCCACTGAGCCATCTCCCCAGCTCTCTAAAACTTGGCCTTTTTTTTTTTTTTTTTTTGAGGTAGGGTCTTGCTGTCTCTGGCCCAGGCTGGAATTCACTATGTAGCCTCAGGGTGGCCTAGAACTCACAGTGATCCTCCTACCTCTACCTCCCGAGAGCTGGGATTAAAGGCATGCACCATCACACTCAGCAAACTTGGCCTTTCTTACAAAGAGTCATATCCTCAACGTGGTCTATGCTGTTGCTTAATCAGACGAGATTTCCTCCTGTCGGTTTGTTTGGAGTTAGGCCTTGACGACTCAGGTAGCTAGAGAAGCTCAGAATTTCTAACCCAAAATAAAAGATGTAGAATTAGAGTACTCAATTTAAGACAAGTTGGCATTTTCCCCTTGCTTTTGGGGGTGTCTCTGCAAACACCTAAGGCCACCGTCCCATTGTGGAGGATACTGGTCTTAAGCATGCACTTTTTTTTTTATATTTTATTTATTCATTTTCAAGCAGAGAGATACAGAGAGAGAGAGAGAGAGAGAGAGAGAGAGAGAGAGAGAGAGCACCAGGGCCACCACCTTGTGGGTCTGGCTTATGTGGGACCTGGGGAATTGAACCCGGGGCCTTAGGCACTGGAGGCAAGTGCCTTAACCGCTGAGCCATCTCTCCAGCCCTAACTGACCTTCCTAACAGAATTCCAAGAAGGGTGCAAAGTAAATCACTATCCTGTCTTCTCTTCCTCACCCTTTCCTGGCTCCTGCTGTCACTCCTCCTTCAGAAGGGACAGCCACTAGTAGTTGATGTAATGTGGACTTCTATAACCGAACAGATTATAGACACGAAAGTTTATGATCCAGAAATGGACGTAGTGTCCTTCAGCTTGCTTTGCCCTACAAGGATTCCTCAGGTCAGAAACGGGATGCCGCCTTTCAAATGTTCACGGCTACCTTTTGCTCTATTGTGTGACGTACCCTAAGACACCCAGTATGGTCATGTCACCTGTCAACACCTAGTTAGTTACCAGTCACAGCTTCGGTCTTCCTCTAGCCGTTGTGGGAAGCAAGTGGAGACACAGAAGTAAGTACACATGAGCACTCCCTGCCCCTGGGCTATTTGTTTTCCTCATGGGAAAGAGTCTTTGCCTAGGATCTGGAGGCTGGAAGATGTCTGGGATTTCCCTGCTCCTGGAGGAGGATGGGACTTTGAAGACCTGCTAGAGCCCCGGGTTCTGGTGGGGCTCCCTGGCTCCTTCACTGGAGGATCCTGCTGTGACCTTGGCAATCAGATGATGTACGTGACCATCACTTGTCCAGTGGAATAGACTGCGCAGGGATAAGGCAGCCTCAGGAGGATGTTTTTGGTGAGGGCGGGATGTCCACTCTGAGCTCTTGGGTCTGAGACTAGAAGCCCATGGGGCTGGCTCTCTCTCATTATTCTCCACATACCAGAACCCTCTGCATGCACTTTCTTTATTTTTATTTATTTGCAAGCAGAGAGAGAGAGAGAGAGAGAGAGAGAGAGAGAGAGAGAGAGAATGGGAGTGGGCCATCCAGGGCCTCCAGCTACTGCAAATGGGTCCCAGATGCATGCGCCACTTTGTGCATCTAGCTTTACATGGGTGCTGGGGAATCAAACTCAGGTCTTTAGGCTTTGCAAGCAAGCACCTTAGGTGTTGTGCCATCTCTCCAGCCCCTCCACATGCACTTTCTAGGCCAACTTCTAGGTGCCATGGACATCAGCCTGCTCCTGTTGTGGGCTGCCTCTGTGGAGTGCCGGAGGCCTGTGACCAGAGTCCATTCAAAGCTGTTCCATATAGTCTGAGGCTCAGGTACTTTGTCTCTTCTTTAGATCTCAGAGGGCCACTGCTTCCGCTTCTTGGTCGGTGGGAAGCTGACTTCTCTCACATGGGGTCAGCGATGTGATAGGATGGGGTGGGCACTGGCAGAATGGCAGGCCATTCCTGGTTTGGATACAAAGTTGTGTGGCCCAGGACCTGTCACTGCTACTCTCCAGGCCTCATGTCCTTATGTGTAAGATGGTGACAGTCATCTGTAGGCTCCTGGAGGTGACAGTTGCTGGCAGTCGGTAAAATCAGAGCTCAGAGTAAGAAATTCAATAAGTGTCCATTTTCCTTTCCCTGTGGAGTTCCTTCCCCTATTTTATCCTTACAAATGAAAATTTAAAAATAGGCCTGCTTTCCCAGTAGGGAGACTGATAAATCCTCGCACAGCGCACCAGGAAGGATTGCCGTGTCCTCAGAGAGCTCTGGGTGCATGGCAGGTGAGGAGTTGGGGTCAAGCTTAAGGTCAGCACTCAGGCCTTCCATCAGAAGGACAGTGTGTCCATCTGCCTACTGCATTTCTCACCTGCTCCCTGGGGGCAGCTTGGGCCGCAGAGATGAGAGCTGGGAGGCTGTTTCCAGGTTCCTTTGCGCCTCCTGGGGTCCCAGTTCTAAGGAGCATGTGAGGAATCCCCCTTCCTACAGCTGCCACAGTGGCAGCCTGCACTCCGTGCTGACACAGGCTGGCGCGGTTGCCATGGGAACCAGAATCCATGCCCAGATGCATTGTCAGAGCTGAAAAGACAGGATGGAGCTCCTCTCTGGAGAGATGGGGCTTCTACTTTCTAGAGGAATTCGAAGGAGAGAGCCACAGGCTGATTCCCCAGCTGTCCTCGAAGGCTCCCCCTTCCTGGAGATCCATAGCCTGGAGTGGATCAGTGGTCCCTCGCCATGTTCAACAGAAACCTCCCACACCTTCCTCCCAGGTCCAGGGCAGATGAAGAGGTCTTCGCTGTCCCTTATCCAAAATGCTTGAGCCATGCGTGAAGGAGGTATTGCTCATACCTCTGGTATATGTGGCCCTTAAGTCCAGGACCCCCATTGGACCCTTGAAACTGTTCCCAGTAGGATCTTGGGTGGAGGGTGAAGAAGCGAATTGACTCCTGGAGAGCAAGGGCAGGTGGGCACGAAGACACAGCTCTGCCTGAGCCTCCCAGCAGCTGGGGACAGCTCTCCACTTTTGGAATGGATGAGGCAAGCAGAATCCAATTCCATGAGTCGCAGACCCTTCAACCTCCCAGGCTTCTCATCCCGCTCTGCACACCACACTCCCACACTAGGAGCTTCCTGGGTGGGAGCAGTGTTCGCTGGTGGCCTGGTGGCTTGGGAGCACATCAAGTGTTCAGAGAGCACTCGGTGGCACCTGGCTCTCCCCTGCTCCATGCTCCCGAGGGCAGGACTGGGAGTGAGCCATCACTTCCATTTCTTTCTTGGTCCCCCGCTTCTGACAGCACCTGGCACATGGCCAGCATGAGGGAGATGATGGGTTAGATGAGGAAATGCATGGCTCTTGAGGTTGAGGCCTCCACTAGCTCACTCTGGGTGGATCTTGCTGCCTTATTATTACCACTTAACATCCTGTGGTGACCGGAAGTTGGGCACGGGGCCCATGGTGGGAGAAGAGATACCTGGCAGAGGGACCAGCTTGAGCCAGTTTCTGCAACTCCATGTTTCCTGACCCCCCTCTCTCCATATCTTCTGGAGCTGTGTCCATGGAGCTCAGAGAGGACATTGGAAAACATGCCGCAGCTCCTCCTTTTCCCAAGAAGAGCCCAAGGCTGCTGCTTTTAAGAGTCTTGCCCTCTGGAGCGAAGGGAATTGCCCAATGGATAAAGTGCTTGAAGAACCGAGTTTGGATCCTCAGACCCTGCACAAAAATGCTGGGAATGCTAACACATGTCTAAAATCCCAGCTGTGGGGAGGTGGAGACAGGATCCCTGGGCTCGCTAGCTGGCTACTCTAGCCAATTGGTTAGCTCCAGGCTTAGCAAGAGACCCTGCCTAAAAGGACGATGTGGAGAGTGACTGAGGAAGACCTCCACTGTCGACTCTGACCTCCACCCTCCACATGCATATGTGTGCATCCCCCACATATGTGTGCACCCACACACATGCAAAAAAAAATCCTGCCTTTCTGCTCCAAGGCCTTCAGTAACCTGGAAGCCTGCAGTTCCTAGCCTTCCATGGTATCAGCTGTGCAGACCGCACCTAGTACTGGCGGTACTCTGGAACCTACTGCCTGGTCTCTCAGCCCATTGATCGGGCAGTGGAGCCCTGGGCTACCTGCCTGTGAGCTGCCTGCTCTGGCCAGACCCCCTCAAAGGCTGCCACTTCCCTGTGAAGCGTGTTCCACACTGGCTGTTCTGAGTTCAGTTTCTTGGCAAGGCTTGCTTTCATCTCTTCTCACAACCTGTGACTGAACTATGTGCGGTGCAGGTATCAGGGCCGAATGCATCTTTTAATTCTCTATTATTGATGAACATTTGGGGTCTGGAAAGGAAGACTTACTTCAGCATTGATTTTCATCAGTTTAATTCATCTTCAATATTGATCAGCGCATAAGTTACAGCGGAAGACTGAGTTATTTCAGGTGAATTTTGGGACGCCATCCCATCCTGACTTTTATGGCTTCCTTCCTGCCTGTGCCTCTCCCACATGTTTGAATGTGAGGTTTCTAGGGACAGGGTATACCTGAAACGACCTTCTAGCCTGCACAGAGACAGTCCCATGCCCAGCAGGTGCTTGCTCTCGGCCAGTGCATCGGTGCAGCCTGAGGTGCTGTGTTGCACACATGCTGCAGGAACTCTGCAGCACTGCAAGTCTGGAAAGTTATGGGGTCTGAATCATCTGGACTGATGGGTGAGCATCCTTCCCAGGAAAATGCAGACAGGACTCTAGTTCTGTTATGTGCTAATCCTGATTCCCTTACTATGTGGTGCCAGCGTTAGCAAGAGACCCCCCCCCCCCCCGTACAAATCGTTCTGACCACAGCCACCTATAGGTATTTAACCATAGGGCTTGCTGCCCCTGGGGAAACTGCTGGGTTCAAACACTGAACTTTCAAACTGTCTTTGGACATAGTGTTTTCTCTATGATCATCTTGACATACCTGTGTCTCTAGCTTTGTCTTTTATGAGATGGGAAGCGTTTGCAGGGAGGGAGGGAGCAGGCGTTTTGCCGTTCTGATGTTTTGGGATAAAGACTATGTTCCGGAGATGCAGTGTTGGTAAAGCATGGATAGCATGTGATTCTGCACTGTAGAGAGTCCCAGCCTGACTTGCGGGCCTTGTGTGAGTTTGTTCAGGCCCCAGAGCAATCATCATAGTCTGGGAGGCTTCAGCCATAGACATATATTTCCTTCCAGTTCTGGAAGCTGGAAGTCCAAGGTGAAGGTAGCAACTGGTTGGCTTCTCCTGAGGCCTTTCTTCTTGACTTATAGATAGTGCTTTCTGCCTTGTCCTCACATGGTCATGCTGTATGTGTCCCTGTCCTAATCCCTTGAGAGAGAGAGAGAGAGAGAGAGAGAGAGAGAGAGAGAGAGAGAGAGAGAGAGAGAGAGAGAATAGGCCAGAGGACAACCTTGGTTTGTTCATTCCTCAAGAAGGCTGTCCACTTTATTACCATTATTATTTTTTGAGACAAGGTCTCTCATTGGTCTGGAGCTTACCACTTAGGCTAGACTGACTTAGCTGCTGCCTCCTCCTTCAGAGTTCTGGGACTTTAAGTGCTCACCACCACACACAGTGTTTTTAATTGCATGGTGGGGATGGGCTCAGGCTTTGATGCTTGCCAGTCAGGCACTTTACTTGCTGAGCTATCTTTCCCAGGCCGACTGTCTTTTTGTAACCACACAGGTAGGCTTGGTTTAGGGCCCTTATGACCTCATTTGACCTAAATTACTTCTCTGAGGCCTTATTTACAAATACAGTCACAGTTTGAAGTACTGGGATCAAGACACTAAATTGGAATTTTAGAAAGACCTGCTCTGTCTTTATGAACACGTCTCTTCTGTCTGTAGGACCTGATTGTCGTGCACTGCACACACACGAGAGACAGACGGGCCTGCCCTCTGAGACTGATGACCACACACTGCACACACACCTGTGAGGGAGCTGGACCTGCCCTCTTGGTACTTACAAATACCCTGTGGCTTTGTGCAAACAGGGCCAGCTCCAAGATTGGAACATGAGTATCCATCCCCAGCTGTCATGTTCCCATGTTCCCTTCCCGGTGAATGAGATGAACTTGACAGGAAGTGGCAGCCACTCTTCTGTGTCCCTGAAGCCTTGGCACAGTGTGCCTCGCCAGAGCTACTGTTACTGTGCTGTGAACGGGGAGCTTCCTCAGGGGATCCCCAGTGACACCCTTGCCCTCCACATGCCTTCAGCCCAGTGGGTCATTGGGAAGAAATGCCAGTGGCTTCCTTCCATCTCAGTCCTTGGTCTCACTGAGATGAGCGATCTTGAGCAAGCCAAGTACCACTGATTCTCAATCCATGAAATCAGGAGGTCTTTCCGTTTTGCTCACTTGTGAGGATGTAGTGAGGGTCAAGCGGAATCCCAAGTATGAAAGTGTTGTGTAAACTTGAATGTACTTTGTACTGCTCACATCTCACATCTATTCATTGTCCTTTAAGTTGTATGTTTTGCCATGAGGAGCAGTACTGAGGCACACTCATGTTTCAGGAGTGAACTAACTTAGAGCTGGGCTTTGGGGAGGGCCTCGTTCCTTGTTATCTAGTTTTTAATCTTTGTTTTGTTTTGCTTTTTAAGGACGGCCACCATCCAACCACTCCAACTTGCTTCGATCTTCTCATTCCACGCAGAAATCAGAATTTTGTTTGTTTCTCTCCACATACATGAAACCCAACAAAAAAACCTCCTTTTCAAGTCACCGAGGAAATATTTTTTTTCAATAAAGTGTCCGGGTTCCTCTACTCATACGTAAATCTCATGGTAGGGATTTATGAAGCATGGATTCATAACAACATTTTGTACAGAGTGAATGGATTTTATTATGGGCATTCTAACAGAGTTCTTGAACTCCAATACTCGTTTGTAGATCTTTCTTCTGTTTCTTCCATCTTTATGTTGCCATAATTTCCATATCTGGTATCTGAAGCTGAAGCTGAGGGACCTGGATGAATCCAAGGGAAAGGAGATTCTGCATATCCATGATTAAGCTGTAAAAAGTCCTTTTGGGAAATACCTGCAGAAGGGCAGAGGGTCTAAAATAGACTAGCCTTTGCTTTATTACTTCTTGGATCAATAGCAAGGCCCTTCTGAAGATTCAAATGACTCAAATGACGTTTCCTACATGTTCCCGGGAACGCCTTCCAGGAAAGCTGGTATGTGCATGTACATCTCCTCTTGGAAATCCCTGTGTCCATTTGTGTACGGATGGTCCCAGCGTGTACAGCTACCTTGACTTCAAAACCTGCTCACTTCCTTTCATTTCACTCGCTAGTTAATCTTTTCATGAACTCTTTGGGAAATGCTAGTCACTCTGTGTCTCCTCTAGGGTAGGGGAAGATGCCTGGGTTGTAGGTATGGCGCACAGATGGCTTGTATGAGGGTCACCAGAGGAAGTAGAAAAGGAAGGTAACTGTGTGCAGCCACCGTCTTGGGGCCTGCATGACCCTGAGGGCCACCAGCATTGGCTCCAGAAGGACTGGAGAGATGTTGCAGGTGGAATCTGGGGACCAGAGCTGATTCCTCCAAGGGGAGATGGATTGAGGCTGCTTCTACTTCATGCAGAGGAAGCCTAGGGATTCATGAGGGCAGAGTGAGACTCCTTCCTACAAGTGGAGATTCCCAGACAGTCCTCTGTGTGCCAGAGTAGGAGAGAACTGGCCTCATCAAAGACAGAGGGGCTTCCGCTCTTCCCCTCATCGAGGAGGAACCCTAAGGCCCTTCTTGACTGGAGTACCACACTCGATGGCAGACTGCTTCCTCTGATGACAGAGCAGGTGGAGACCAATAGGAAATGCCAAACAACTGCTTTTTTATTGGCCCTGGTTAGGGGCTCTGAATTGTACTGAAAATGGGGCAGAGGGACCGCTGGGTGGACGACAGATGGGAGATGAGGATAGGCATGAGAACAGATGAGGAGAAAGCAAGGAGTTAACTGCCTGGCAGGTGTCTCTTTAGAGGAAGGAAATCAATTATTACCAGGGTGATGGGCACCCAAGGATCACTCCTTGCTAGCACTCAAGTATGTGGGGGTGTGAGTGGGATGTGATTCAAGGTCCTGCATTTGCCACGGGTGGACTGTTTGTTTGCTGATGGGAAACCATGTGGGTATCATTTCAGAGCACCTAGCTGGGCTGGTGCCAACAGTCCCAATAGGAGCCCATGTTCTTGGGGGATTCCTGGACATTGGCTTGCCAGCCACAGGGGTGTTTTGTGAAGTCGCTCTCTGAGGGAAAGGCATGAGGACTATGTGCATGTACACTAGAGGAGCCCAGCTGAGTCACCATTCAGGGATGAAGGGAAGCAGTCAGCTGCTGCTAAGGCCCTTGAGGAGAAGGGGGAAGAAGACATCATGTATTCAGGAAAATGAAAAGCTGTTAGCAGACAGCGGGCACCGAGGGTGAGAGCACAGGGAAAGGGCACTGAAAATCTCAGCATCAACCTCTGAGCATGACAAGCCTTCATTGTAGGCCTGCTGTTTGCTGACACCGTGTGCCAGGAATGTCCCTTACTCACTCATCAGGACAGCCCACGTGTCTCCACCTCCAGTGCCCCAGGATGCCTCTGGCTGAGGGTGGCCACAAGGTCCTTTAACATTCTATGATGATGGATCTGGAAAGGCTCCTCTGGCACAACTGAAGACAGCACTGGGGCATTTAGCCCGCCATACTCGGAGTGCCGCAGAGAGCGGACGGGCGAAAAGAGGCTGTTCAAATGCTACATTTTCTCCTGATCAACAAACTGCCATTGAGACAGACACTGATCAGGCCATGGAGACACAAGAGAAGAACTTGACTCTGAATCTTAAGGAGCTTAGGATCCAGAGTGGGAACAGACCAGCTACAGACAGACACACAGCTCTCACATGTCTGAAGGGCAGTAGCCTGCATGTATCAGCTAGCAGAAGGACAACAGCAGTAACAAATAGGTCCATGGCCTCCAAGCTATTGGAGGATTGCTCTCTTCCCAAGCTCACTCCATTCCTGAATCATTTCACATATCCAGGTGGCATATGGAGAGAGAGGGAGGAGGGAGAAAGTGACAGGTCATAAGGGTAATATTTGTTTGTTTTTTATTTCCTACAATTCTCCAGTGTTAACGTCTTATCCTGGTACATTTGTTAACATGAAGGAGATAGCATTGTTACATTACTTCTGACTAAGCTCTAGATATATTCAGATTTCAGTATTATTTATAGTTTTTAGTTTCAGATCCAATTCAGGGGCATGGCTACTTCATGGACATCCTGCCTTGACAGTAGCGGAGATCACATGTACTTCTGTCCCATTCTCTGTACCCAGCCACATGATCACTTCTGGTGGTGAGAAAGCTGTGGAAGGGAACCCAGGAAGCAGAGGAAACTATTATCAAAATGCCTCCATCCCTACCCAGAGAAGCACATGCAGGAAGATAAGAAGCACAGTAGGGGGAAGGGGCACGTTGTTGCCCACCTTTAAAGGGATGTCCACCTTTGCTTAGTCCATATTTAAGACAGATAGTATCACTGTGCCAGACATAGTTAATGCCCCAAGTACTTCACACATTTGGAGTCATGGAATGATAGTTCTCAAAGGGACCTCGGGAATCATGACATTCAACGGGGATCTTGATGCTCAGAGAGGATGTGACTGGGTGAGGATCACCAGGGTGGGTACTCATCACAGATGCTGACCACTCGGGTAAGCCCATCCCCAGGTGTAGTTTTATTGTGAGCCCCCAGCCCCACCCACAGCTACTTCCTACACAGCCAGAGTGACACAGATGCCTGTTTCATATACATCCCATGCAGACAGATGTTTGCCCCCCACCTGCCAGCCTCTGCAGTGTCTTCCTATGGTTGTCTGACCCTTGTGTGGCAGCTTACATGGACCTTCTCTTCCAACAGCCACATCCCCACACTCATCCTGGCCCTTTGCTCTTCACAACAGCACCCCGTGTCACCTCTGCAGCACCTGAGGGTGAGGTGACAACTCTCCATGTCCCTCAGCCTACACCTGGGTGAGTTCCAGTAGGTGCTGACGCCTCTGGGCCCCAGCATCCTGATCTGGGAAATGGCCACCGCGCTGAAATGCCCAAACAGTGAGTGGGAAAGCGAAACGTGGAGTCTGACATGCTGAGGTCATGCTTTACAGGGAGGCTCTTCATGGCGATTGGCTTCATTAGCTGCTAGAATTTGCCATGAAGATGGCCTGAGCTGTTTCTGAGAAATTCTAAGAAATGGAGGGGGCAGACCTGAGTCTCCTGTCCACAGTGAGGTCTTCTTCGGAAGCTGTTGTACAGATGTGCATCAGTGTCCCTGATGGAAGGTGACAGTAGGCCAGTAAATAGCTCAGGCAGCAGTGAGGTGCTTCTGTCCTTGCAGCCTGCGATCCAGAGACTCACACACAAAGGGAGAAGGATGGACATATCCTGAGGATGCTGTGGAAATGGTGGAAACGGAGCACAGGAAAATAGAGACTGAAAATAGCATTTAGAACAGGCTGATTCCAGAGCCAGTTTGGGGAAAATGGACAGAAGGCTGTCCAAGACATTGAGTGAGATCTGCCATGAGTGAATGGAAGAAGACATTGTATAGATACCAGTATGACTGCTGATGGTGAACACCTCCCACTAATAGACTCCTGGTGAGAAGCCAAGTTAGTGTGCAGGCAAGGGAACTACACAGATGCTCTCGGGACCCCAAACAAGGTGGGAATTCAACATGGGAGCTCAATTTGGAAGGGGCTTTGGAGAAGATGAAGTCCTCTCACCACCTCGACCCCTTGCCACATGGATAGTCAGGGTTCTCTCTGGGAACTGATAGAGTGAATATGTATTACAAAAGAGACACTATCTTAGCCTGCAGGATAGGAGCTAAGTAGTCCAACTGGCGAGTCAGAGAACCTGGGGGCTGCTCAGTCCACGTGGCTGGATGCAGTCCATGTTGTTCAAGGTTAGGAGCCACAGGGCAGGTAGAAGCACGCACTGGCACTGCGCTGGCAAGCAGTTTGGGCAGCCAGGCAAAGAGCTCTGTGTTCTGGACCTTGCTTATCCACTACCACGGGAAGGGTCATCCGCTCTGGAGGAAGGACTTCCTCATTCAGTTAAATCTTCCTGGAAATGCCCTCCAGACCTACCCAACAGGCGTGTCTCACTTGATTTCTATCTGATCAAGCTGCCAATAGAACTTAGCCACCACACCACTTTATAGCGGGAAAACTGAAGCTAAAGAGGGCTTACCCGAGAGCCCCATCTCTTGGGTTCTCACTCAGTGCACAGCCTTGTTGCCATGCTTGTTGGGGACCTAGCGTGTGCTGAGTTGCTGAGGTGCATGCACAAGCCCCTGTCATTGGAGGAGGGGCTGTGTAATCCTATGATAGACACAGCATGAGTGTTCTGGGCCCATAAAGGACAGCCTAGGTTCAAGTTCAACCTGCTGGGAAAGGGCCATGGAGGGGATGGGGTTTGAGTTGTACTCGGAGGGAGAGATAGGATGCAGGTGAATGTGAGGAAGGAAGAAGGTATTCATGAGCCAGGAACAGATGAAAATGTTCCCAAAGGCTATTAACCTACCACATTTGGGATTTCAAAGAGTGATTATAAATTTGGTAAACAAAAATGAAAATAGAGGGGCTGGAGAGATGGCTCAACAGTTAAGGTGCTTGCCTGCAAAGCCTAATGACCTGGGTTCGATTCCCCAGTACCCACCTAAGCCAGATGCACATGCATTTTCAAATAAATGAAAATATTGAAAAATGAAAACAGTGAAAGGAAAACTATTAATAGACAAAACTTGCAGATGGCATGGCCAGTGAGGGTGCACATCATGACCATGGTCCCCAAATTCTTGGGAAATGATCCCTTATAGAATAAAGGCAAAGGAAGCCATCAACAATGGAGTCAGCCAAGGATTTTGAGGATAACACAATCAAATCCATAAATCCATAAGTTCTTTCTGAAGAATACAGAAACTAAGCTGGGTGTGATAGCGGACACCTTTAATTTCAGCACTAAGGAGGCTGAGGTAGAAGGATCAAGCCCAGGCTACACAGTAAGACTTTCTAAAATAAAAAGAAGAGAAAATAGAAGAGGAGATGAATACAGAAATTAAAAAGACTCAGGAGACAACCAGCTCTCATGGTTCAGATCTGTGAAGCAATTGTCTCTGTGACAGTAGCCAGGGAGATTCAGGCCTGTCGTCTTGCTGTCTTTCCTTCTTTTCCTTGGTTGCTGGAGCTTGGAGCTAGGTTCTGTGTAACAGCGTTGATTTTCTTGATTCTAGGCTTTTAGATGAAAGCTCCTTCCTCCCACCCCATTGAATGTGTCTCTTGTCTTTGTTTGCATGGTAATGATCTTTATTTTATGCCATGTCATATCCTTTCATGAGGAGTCAGGATGTAAAGTATTTTGAAGACTTTAACTTTAGCATAGCAGGGGATGGCCATGTGCAGTGTGTGTTCTGGTGTTAATCTTGAGACCTTTGTCATTCTTCTGTTATGTTTTTGACTCTAGCTTATGTTGACACTCTGGGCTCAGCCCAAGACACATGCATCCACCCATATTATCAGTTTCTTAGTTGGTTGTATTCTCATGTTATAAGTTTTATTGTTTATGTGCCTCCTATAGTGAACTATCACAATTCTTTTTGGAAGCAGAAGACATAAATATTTGAAGGAAAAAGGGAATGAAATGATAGAATATGGGCCTGGCGAGATGGCTCAGTGGGTAAAGTGCTTGCTTCCCAAGCATGAGGTCCTGAGTTCAGTCCCCCAGTACCCACATAAAAGATGAACATGCTGGTGTGTACCCATAATTCTGGTGCTGGGGATGCAGAGACAGGAGGATCCCTAAGATTTGCTGGAATCAGTGAGCTTCAGGTTCCGGGAGAGAGCCTGTCTCAAAAAATAAGGTGGAACACGATTGACGAAGACACCTGTGCTCTCTGGCCTCCACATGCATGCACATACATATGAGAATGCACACATACACACGCATGCGCACACACGAACGCACACACATACACACATGCATGCATGTATTTTAAACACATCAAGAAACTTGATAGAAGTTAACCTGTAAGGAGAAGGTAGCAAATGGAATGTTTGAAGAGATCAGTGATGGGAATGAGTCAGTGATCACTCCTGTAACATGCTTTTGATTAAGCACTTAATTTCCTTCTGTAAATCACTGCTTCCTTTCCTGAAAGTTGTTGTGGGCAGGCACAAGAGATGAGGACACATGTGATCAGGAGATGACGGGACACCCCACAATAGGCTCACGATCCTATATGAATGATAACAGCCAATGGCTTTTCATTTGCTATCTGCATGGCTTTCCTCATCCAAATCAGAGATGGGCAGAATGGAGAGGGAGGCTTGCTGTCTCTGTCTCCCAGCTGACAGATTGATGGTGAGGGAGTGCACCTCAGAGAATGAGTGGGGCTGCGTTTGGAGCTCTGGAAAGGGAGGAAACACATGAAAGATGGAGGAAACCATTTACTGGAAAAGAAAAAGGAGACGGAGCAGAGCAGAGAGGACTTAGAAAGGCAGCGTAAGGAAGGGATGCGTGAAAGAGAACCCCAAACTCAATCCAAATGAAAGGATTGATGGACAGTGCTATAAAAGGGACCTTGAGAAGGCCGCAGGAAGTAGAGGGGTGCAGCAAGGCACCTGGCAGCAAGTTCAGAAGATTAGGGGAAATTAGTAGCTCGAGGACAAAGTGCAGAAAGAGGGAGATGCATTCACTCAATCTCTAATCGAAAAAACCCAGGGCCATCAGTTAAATCCAAATATCTGACAGAATAGCCACTAAGGAGGAGAGCTGGTGAATGGTGATTTTGGGGTCTGGGCCAGGTCCAAGTTGCAGATGGGTATGGGAACAGGGAGAAGGGAGGATAGGGCCTTCAAAACTTTACCAACCTCAGTGCACCAGGACCTTTCACGACTCCTTACTTCAGTAGGTGTTTCCAGCTTCATTTCCCCTCCCCATTTAATCACATTTGACCCTTATCTCCACAGGTCCCTACCTGGCTTGCCATGTCCTATGCACATAGTATGTGCTTGGTTGAGGTTATTCTGGGATGCATGAATAGGTAAATGCCATGATCTTTTTGATGTAGAAGAATTTCAATTTATTCATTGTTCACACAGAAGTCCAGAGGACATATATAATTCCTGGGCATTCTTCCAGTGTGCATTCAAGAACTCAGGATGCTCCATTTCGAAGGGTTCTTAATTCACTTCTAGTCAGTGCATCAGGAAAGAGAATGGAAGCCAGGTGTGCAGGCTCACACCGGTAATCTCAGCACTTGGAAGGCTGAGGCAGAAGTTCAAGGCCAGCCTATGATACATTGTAAGAGTGAGGGGGAGGAAGAAGAAAAGGAGAATGAGGAGCGAAAAGAGAAGTGAAGGAAAGGGAAAGAAAGGCAAAAGAAGGGGGAATAAGCACACACTCAAAGGTTTGTCTCACAATATTACAGTATTTGAAAAAGAGTTTGCTGCATAAAGTGAAACTCAAACTTGTAAAACATATCACATTAAAGGGAAATTATTTTTATTATTGTTGGATAGTTTACTCTTTTAAAGGTCCCAGAAAATTGCTTTAACTTGATAGCCCACCTTCACTTGCCTGAGTCCTCGACTGTGTGAGGCATGAAGAAGGCTGATTGTGTTGATGAAGTAGGTGCTTTCTAACCCATGGAGTTGGATGTGCTGGGTCTGCATATTTGATTTATGGTTCTACTAGGATTTGGGGAGGCAGAAATGAAGGAACATAGAAAGGCATAAGCCAAGAAGTTATGATTCCAGTTATTCATATTGTTTATAGATCACAGGTCACCAGTGCACCTGCAGCTCTTCCTTACCTGTGGCTCTGACATGGTAGACTGCTGGGATTTGTTTGTCTGCACTACTTTCTGTGGCCTGCTTCCTCTCGGTGCCTAGGGTTAGGGTTAGGGAATACTAGTCTGTGGGAGGACAGGCCTCGTGCATGCAGTTTCTCCTTCCACCCTGTTGGCCCTCCCGATTGGATCTGATGCGCTGTGCTGTCCTGTCTGGTTTCTCTCAGCAGGCCAAGTGCCCTGGACTGTCTGTTCCATGAAATCCTGCATTTTCAAATCATTTCCCCTGGATGTACTTGTCCACTGCTGTCCTGGTTTCACCCTGTTATGATTCTCGCTTGCTCTTCAAAGGGAGGAGCATGGCCAAGGGACCCGCCAGGCTGGGAGCTAAGAGCAGCAGCAGCAGCTCCTTCTGGCATGTCCTGGGCTGACCCTGCACAGGCCTCTTTGCAGGGCCTCGGGTGTGCTGGGGCAGCTGCCAGCTGCCCCGCCCTTTCTCCCTGTCGACCCAGTGCTCCGCCCCCATTTTAGAACTTGTTCTGCCCTCAGCCTCCAGAAAGAGGAAAATGGATTTCTCATCCTCTGTCGGCCACTGTGCTTGCTCAGCACCAGGGACAGAGTCTTTCAGCCCCACATACAGAGCCCCAACCCCCTCCCATCACTCTAGACCCAGCCACACCTGACAGACCCTCGACACCCTGGGTTGAGACTTTGGGGATTCCTGAGCACCCTTCAAGGAGCACTCTGGACACAAGCACTCCTAACATGCCCTCTACACCCTGGACAGATTCCTTCCTACCACCCAATCAGCACCCTGGACAGAACCCTTCCTAATGCCACATCAGCACCCTGGACAGAGCCTTTCCTAAGGCCCAATCTGTATCATGGAGAGATTTCTTTGCCCTAGCACAGCCCCAGTATCCTGGCCAGAACCCCTCCTAACACACCTTCAGCACCCTGGACAGAGACCTTCCTACCACCACCCCAGTTCCCTGGACAGAACCTCTCCTAACACCCCTTCAGCACCCTGGACAGAGCCTTTCCTATCACAGCCCGATACCCTGGACAGCGCCCACCCATACACCAGAGCTCCAGAACTGTCTGCACTGGCCTTTGTGGGTCTGGTATTTCCATAGCAAAGGATTCTCAGTTCTTTAGGGCCGGACAGTTTACCAAGAAGGGTTGAATACAGGGGTCCACTTGCCCTGAGGGAGACTCACCCTGACTTTGGGGTAGCCTTCACCACCTTGCACTTCTGCCGTATGGGTGGTGGTTCCCTGTCAGTTGGCTCTCATTTTTTTTTAATCATTTCTGAATTTTAAAAAGAGAGACTCTCCAAGTGGTCGCCTTAGCTCCAGCTGAGAATGGCCACCATACTTGGCGCCATGGGGCCAGAATCCAGTGTGAATCTGAAGCCAGCTCCTTGAGCCTGGGCCAGGACATGAGTCATATCCCATGCCTCCCCCATGCAGACACCCCCGTGAAAGGCAGGATTTGAACCTAGCTCCCAGCCCCACCTTGAAGGCACAGGGTATGTTGTTTTCCTTTCGTTGTGGATAATATTTTTTTCTTTTGGTTTTTCGAGGTAGGGTCTCACTCTAGCCCAGGCTGACCTGGAATTCACTATGTAGTCTCAGGGTGGCCTTGAACTCACTGAGATCCTCCTACCTCTGCCTCCCGAGTGCTGGGATTAAAGGCGTGCGCCACCACGCCCGGCTCGTTGTGGATAATATTTACCACTCTGAGCTGTTATCACGCTTGGTATTAGGATTCAAAGAGCCATTTCCCTTATGGCACATGTATTGTTCATTGGTGTTTTGAATTGTCATGTGTCTACACTTGTTCTCTGCTCTGACCTCATGGCAATGCAGAGCTCTGCACAGCCTTTGTGCCCACTCTTCTCTTGAAGGTGGAGGCTGAGTTCCAAGACAGGAACCTGGGGTCACGGTTCCTTTTTATCCCCAGCCTCTCATTCAACACTGAGCTGATGGCTGCAGGGGGCAGGCAGTAAACGTGACTTCAGAAACACAGGCACAATGCTTTCTCTCTAAATG
Source organism: Zapus hudsonius (assembly GCA_004024765.1). Lineage (NCBI taxonomy): Eukaryota > Metazoa > Chordata > Mammalia > Rodentia > Dipodidae > Zapus > Zapus hudsonius. Next base: position 21,045 of record PVHP010001416.1, on the reverse strand, counting down.
GATTTTTTTTCCTGGGGTGAGTTTTAATACTGACCTTCTCTCCTGTATCTGACAACTGCGAGAAGAGGGAATGTCCCAAGTTGGAGGAGAAATTGGACCAGAGAGACATTATACAAATGCTTAGGACTCATGTCATTTACAGTATACCCAGTCGTGCACTTATTAGTTACCACTGTGTGTATTACTTGGCTTAGTTCTTCATGTACCCTTATATGACTGCTGTTGTTACCAAGTTCCAGACGGGATTGCTGTTGACCCCCTCCCCCAGTCTTTGTTAGTGCCATGGAAGACCCTGCAGATGTAGAAAGGAGAACGGTGGTGACAGGTGTCAGGCCCTCGCCCTGCTTGTGGGCATGGTTCTGAGCCTGCAGACCAGGTCTCCCTGGGCCCCTCCTGCCTGGCACTGAAGAGGAGCCTGGAAGAAGATCAGTGTTTCTCTCGCACGCAGATCCCAGTTTGTAAACAAACCCTAGAGCCCGTGTGCCTCCACCCTCGCAGCAGATGGCTCTGCAGCTGCCACCGGGCGGAGCCTCCCTGGGAGCCCAGCGGACTGACGCATCTCGTGGTGATGCCGACGCCCACCTGGCCTGGGCGACCAGGCAAGAAGCCTGCGGTGCCTCTCCTCTGCCTGTCCGAAGGCTGGCTCTTACCTGCCTTTGGGGCGGGTCTCCTTTTATGCATTTTTCTTCTTCCCTTCAATTTTCCCCCGGCTTCTCTTGGTAAGCAGCTCCCTTCCCAGGACTAGGTAATCCCTGCCTCTGGGGATGCTGATGGAGTTCAGCTGAGAGTGTCCTATCGGAGTGCCCGTGCTTGGTAACTGGCACCTCCATCAGTGGGTGGAGGAGTGCTGATGTGTGTGCCAGGAGCAGCCTTGGGAGGAAAGCTGGGAGGGGCAGTCAAGTCAGACCCAGGCCTGGAACTCATCAAGGAGCAGCAGCCCTGCCCTGCATGACTGGATGGTGCAAAGGCCCTGGACTCTTCACCACCCCGACCTGCCATTTCCCCTCCTTACAGGGCAGCTGTGATGTCATGAGGAAAGTGAGCATTGGTGGATGGATGGAGTTTGTAGTAGCCTCTACTGTGTCCAAGGCTGAAGGCCAGGTGCTGTTTGTGGCTGCATGGGGCACTTCTTCTGCAAGGGGAGGGGGCAAATTATTACACAGAGTTGGGAACAGTGCTATATGGCTGGTAAAAAGGCAGAGACGTTGGAATCTCTCAGCCATGCCCTGCGCCCTACCAATCTGTGCTTTCTCCTCATTAGCTAGCTACAGGGCTCCAGTGACCTCTGTTCATGGGAGCTGGGAGCATGCTCACGCACACACACCCACACACTCAGCACAGATCTAGGCTTTGATCCTGAGCCTGTAAGTCACTGAACAGTTAGGGAAATTTCTAGCTGCAGGGCCAGACTCCCTCCTGAGTCTGAGATCCATGCCAGCTACCTGGACTTTGATCAGTCCTGTCCCATCCCTAGGGACCCAGCCTTGTCATTCACTGTGTGACTTCTCTGAGCCTCTGCTTCCTTCCAAAGTTTGAGATGGCAGTTGCTAAGTTGTCCAGGCAGGTCTTGAACTTGTGATCCTCTTGCCTTAGCCTCCCACATAGCTGGGATTGTGCCACCAGGTGAACCAAAAAAAAATTCCTTAAGCCATTTCCTTGTCTTCCATTAGCAGGCACTTATCATACATCCCTTGTTTGTGAGATGCAGCAGAATCTCAAGCTGTTAAATCCAGGCGCTGTGTCCTTTAGAGCTGCCCATTAGGTGGTAGAAGATGGGTGTGAATGTAATAAAAGATATTTTTCTTTTTTGGTTATTTGAGGTAGGGTCTCACTCTAGCCCAGGCTGACCTGGAATTCACTGTCGTCTCAGGCTGACCTCGAACTCACATCAATCCTCCTACCTCTGCCTCCCGAGTGCTGGGATTAAAGGCATGTGCCACCACACCCAGCTGATAAAAGATGTTTTTTAAGTTTTAAAAAATCCAGGGCCCTGTGTGGGGGACCAGGAAACACTTCTTGAAGGTGGTGGCATTTGACAGGTGTGCAAAGTGAGGACTGAGACCCAATGGGACAGAGGGTTGGGGATGACATCAGGCGGGGTCTCGGGAGCAGAGCCTGACAGTAGGAGCCCAGGTTCTCATCTCAAATGTGTGAATGAGGACAGTAACCCTGCCTGCTAGAGCTTTCATGAGGATGAACTAGAATGGTGTGGATGACCAGGGGAAAACCTGGGATAATGCAATTTCTCACTCATTCATTCAACATGTGGCTTTCGATCTACACCAAACCCTGCTAATTTCTCGGCAATGAACAAGACAGAAGTGTCTCCCATGTACAACTTAGGCCATAGTGAGGAAGGACAGTATGAGAGGAACTTAGCAACAAGTGTGATAAAGCCGGAGATGGAGGAGGCGGAAGGTTTCACGTAGAGCACTTGATGATCCCTGGTTTTGTGTGGCTGGAAAGAGCTTGGAGGTACATGCCCATGACGCTGGCAGATGCGGGAAAGGAAGAATGGAGAGTTGGATCGTAGTGGAGTCCCCACATCCCAGAGACTAGCTGGAAAGAAGAAGGGATTCAGTGGAGGTGAGATTTGTGAAGGGAAAGGGGGTTGTGGAGAGGATGATGACCATGATATATTGTCCATATTCAGATGTTGTCAATGAAAGTTTAACAAAAGAATCCTCCCGTCATAGAAAGTATCAGCTGTCCCCCTGTGTCTGTTTCTAGGGGTTCTCAGGTTCTCAACCTCAAGGGTTCCAGCTGCCTGTCCTTCCCCGGCCATTCAGAAGCTGGGTCAGGCAGTTCCGATGTGTTTTGAGGGATGGTGCTGCCTTGGCCAGCTGCGTGTCTCTAAACTAGGTATCAAGAGCGAGCAGTGTAGAGAGATGCGTTTCCACTCTGGATATGTCGCTTTAACCGCAAAGAGAATATGTATGGACCTGATAGTTCTCAGTGGAGCCCATGAGTGGCTGGCATTTGGGAGCAACTGGGAAACACAGTAGTTTAGCAACATCAAGCCTGGAAACGAGATGAGATGAAGGAGGGTTCTTGTGGGGAATGTAAATTACAGCAATGTGATACAGAGCTTCCCAGCACACACATAAATAAAAGGCAGGCAGTGATCCTCTGGGAATCATAATCAGGCTGGGCTTGCTCCGCAAGCTGTGGGATGACTCCTCAAGTCCACCTCCATCTGCCTGTGGGAAGGAGACAACTCCAGGTTAAGAGACCTCTGGAGCCTAGGTGCTGGAATGACAGCTAAGTCTCCTGGGGCATCCAGTAGGGGGCTCTGATAAGAACACGAAGGGGCGGGATGAGCTTAAGCAACAGGGCTGTAAGACAAGTGATGCCGGAGGGAGGGGGCTTGCCAGTAAGCCTGTTGCTGCTGTAGCTGTGTCTGGCTGGAACACGGGGCATGGATGGGGCATAGGAAAGAAATTATTGCCAGGAGGTTGTGTGGCCTGTGGCCCCCAGGCCAGGGCTGGTAGGAAGAGATCTTCTCGTGTTCCAAGAAGCTCCCCCCCTACAGTGGACTCCCGCTGCCATTGCTGGTACTCGAATGCCATCCTGGAGTAGTCCTTATGGCTCTGCAGTCTTTCTAAAAATGCCCTGTGCTCACCTCAGGAGCAGTCACCAAGAGGCCCAAGTCACAAAGCCACATGGGGGCTCTGGAGGAAATAGAGCTGTTTACCACTGAGCATGGGGGAGGGGTGGATTGTGATATGTACCCGTCCCTGTAGGCGCTGAGCCATGACTGTCCCAGCCTGGGTTCTGTCCTGGGCTCACTCAGTGTGGTTTGAGGAAACTCCTGTGGCTGGAAACTCAGTGGCAGCTCCCCATCCACGCTTCATACCTGCCCTGATTTCTCGCCTTTGTTTCTCACCATGACCTGCCTCGGACAAGAGTCCTGTTAGGTCCCAACTACAATAGCCCCCTCACCACTAAGTGCCCTGTTGCTGGGATGGAACGCCTAACCCAAAGCAACATATGGAAAGGGTTGATTTTGGCCTACAGTCTTGGGGGGAAGTGTCATCATGGTGGGTAAAGCATGGATGAACAGACAACTGTCACGTTTTGTCACAGCAGCAGAAGAAGAGGGTAGTCCACGTTAGCTCTGAACACCTGTGGGCTGGACTAATAAACCACAAGGTCCTCTCCCAATGACACCCCTCCTCCAGCAAGGCTCCTCCCCTCAGAGGCCAGCTGAGGATTGAGTATGAGGTTTAACAAAGACAGGAGGCTTTGGGGACATTTCACACTCAAGCCAAAGCCCTCTAGCCAGTTTCCATGACTCGACTCCATCCTGCATCCGACTCCAGGTGTCTTGTCCTGGTTGTTCTGGGCAGGGAGCCCCCTGCATGCTCTACAGCCCTTACCTGGTCCCCTTCAAAGCAGATCACCTGACAGCTTCAAGTGCTTTGTTGTCTCTCACAAACATCCAAGCAAGACCTATGGGTGCTGCCACCCACCTTCCTATGGCTTCCAGGCTCACCCTGGGTGAGGGGTGGAGGAACCAGCCCTGGTCCTGGGGCCTTGGCTTGCATTAGAAAAGGCATTTTCTCTGCATAAACTGGGATTTCTCAGGGCTGTAATGGGCAGCAGCTCTATCTGTCCTCACTCTTACCTCTGCCCAGCAGCTACAACAGGCATATTCACTCCATGATCCTGTGCCCTGCTTCCCTCCCACCAGGTGAGGTGACTGTTCTAGACTGTTCTCTCAGTATGGGCAGTATTGGGCTTCCTAAAGGGTAGGCAGGAAGGAGAAGTGATGAAGGCCATTTCCAGAGTGTTGCTGAGATAAAGCACCATGATACAGCCCTGCCTGTGCACTAATAAGGGTACCATATGGGTTTATTGGAAGGGGGACTTTGTCCTCTCCACAGGACAGGGCCAGGAAGCCTGGAACCTCTGTGCCCACCCATACACTTTCTGATAGATTGTCATCTGTCTACAGCACAATGCATTGCCTACTGGGGCAGTGAACATTGGTCTGTGGATGAATGTCTTGTCCAGGACATGAAGCCTGTGAAGTGAGCTTTGCAGTTGGGCCTCATAATAGCTTCTGGTGGCCTCCAGTGGAGGTTTAATACTGAGTTATCCTGAGCCGCTCTTCTCCACATCTGGTCCTGCTCAATATTCACTACCTTGAATCAGCGGGGAAGGTCATGTCCCGAGGAGGGAGGGGTATGGCTTCTCTCTCATTCTGTCTCTGTTAGCTTTAGACTCTGTGCAATAATCCGGGTCTGCCTTCCAGAACCCAGGCCTGACTATCTGGACTTTGTTCCCCACACAACTGTATTCTCTCTCCATATTTTATTTCTTATAAAATAGCATTATAACATTATAGCAACCTTAGAAGGATTTTATTTATTTATTTAATTTATTTATTACGAGGTGGGAGAGAGAGATAGAGAATGGGTGCACCAGGGCCTTCTGCCACTGTAAATGAATTCCAGACACATGTACCACTTGGTACATCTGGTTTTACATGGGTACCGGGGAATCAAATCTGGGCCATCAGGCTTTACAAGCAAACACCTTTAACTGTGGATCCATCTCTCCAGCCCCTTTAGAGGGAATTTGAAAAGAAAAGAAAACCATCCAGATCACCTGCGTTCTTGGGGCTCAGTGATTCCAGGGTCCCATGGGTCTCGTTTTCTGTGTTCCGTCGGATACTTGCCTGCGTATACGTACACGTGTTGAAGTGTGGCTGGAGATGCGGTTACACACGCTTTCGAAGTCGCTGGATTCTAGAGAGCAGAGAGGCCTGGAGAACAGCTCTCTCCACCAGCTTTGTTCCTCCTCGCCTCATTGGCTGGAGTGTTTACTGGAGAGAGCGGAAGAATGAAGTTGTGCGGACTGAGAGATGCTTTTATTTTTATCCACAGGGCAGTGTGAGTGAGTCTTGGTCCCTGTGGGGATTCTCAGGAAACAGAAGGCTAGAAACAGACTTGATCAATGAAATCCGCTTCCAGAGAGAACAGCCATTGATAATAAATTCCAGCACTTCGTGGCAGGTCATTCAGGGCTCATTTGTTTCTGGGAGTTGAATAGGGAAGGGAAAGGAAGGAAGGAAGAGGAGGCAGGCAGGGTGGCGCCTCCTGGGAGGGTCGGGCCTCCCTGGGAGATGTGCAGGCTGCCCATGAATCTTTGATTGGTGTCTGGGAGGAAGGAGGGGTGCAACTTTCTTTCTAATTAGAGTGAGAGGATCCGGGATTGATCTGAGCTGTGATGGATGGGTCCTTGCAAGACAGCAGGGGAGTGGGCTACCCAAGAGAGGATGCACCGTTGCCAGCTTATTTTACATGGGGACTTCAGAGATGTTGGAAATAGAATGAGCCCTCTCCCTCCAACCTTGTCCTTTCCTGTCATCAAGGGAAGGGTGAGAGTCCTGGAAAAGGCAATGGCAGATCTAAGATGGCCTGTGGTACTTCTAGGATGGGGGTTCAGGTGCTGCAGCCCAAGCTTATGAGGAAGCATGCAGTCCCTAGGGCAATGACAGACCCCACTAGGATGCAGGGCGTGGTAGAGACAAAGCTTGCTGGACTTCATTCACATGTGTATTTGTGGTGTACACACATATGTGTGTAGTTTGTTGCAGTCAGCTTCCTGTTGCTGAGACAAGCATCCAACCAGAAGCAGCTTATGGGAGGAAAAGGTTTATTTCAGTCTTACAAATCCAAGGGGGACCGTGAATGGTGGAAGAAGCTGGCTCCCTTGTAGAGATCCAAGTAGAGAGACACTACCAACTGCCAGCACCACAAAGCCACCACAGCTCCAACTGCTCTCCACACACCTTACAGCTGGACTCAAGATCCGCCTCAAACACACCTTAGGGCTGGACTTCAAGATCTGCCCCCAGTGACATACCCCCAGTAGCAGGGATCTGCCAGCTAGGGACTGAATTTTAATAATACCGGAGTCTCTGGGGCCATACGTTCAAACTATCACACTGTCCATATGTGCGTGGGTGAACACGTGTATGTTTGTGTGCACGTACATATGTGTACTCATGAGTGTGGAGGTCATAGGAAAACCTCAGGTGTTATCTTCAGGAACACAGCCTATTTCTTCTTTTTCTTTCTTGTCTTCTTAAGGTAGCATCTTACTCTAGCCTAGGGTGACCTGAAACTCTGTAGTCCCAGACTGGCCTCGAATTCACAGCCATCCTCCTACTTCTGCATCCTGAGTGCTGGGATCAAAGGCATGCGCCACCATGCCCAGCCTATTTCTTTTTAATACCCTGTCTCTCATGGGCATGGAACTCACAATTAGGCTAGACTGGCTGGCCAGCAGGCTCCAGGGACCCTCCTGTGTTTGATTACAGGAGAGCACCACCATGCATTGCACTTTTATGTGGATGCTGGGGATAGAACTCGAGCCCCATGATTGGGGACCAGGCACTTCACCTACTGAGCCAACTCCCCAGCCTGACGTGCTGGTTTTCAGCATTGGACAGCTCTGCTGGCCCCAGTTGAAGCTGCTCATCCCTTCCCCTCCCCTCTCCCTCATCCTGTGAACAAGATCCCCTATGATAGCTGGGCCTGATGGCCCCTCTGGAGAGACCTAGCATGGCCAGGGGGGGGGGGCGGTTCCATCAACAAACCTGCCTTCTTCACACTGCTCTTCATAGAGTTCTAGATGGTTTGAGCCAGAATCTCCGAGCGCAGCCTTCCTGTCTCTTCCCCTGACTTCAGATGAGGAGACCTGGCTAAGAAAGGTGACACATGACAGGTCATGTGCTTGAACCCAGCATGGTGCTCTGCTCTGTCTGACGCGCTTCCCTGCCACTCAGACTAGCCTTCCGTCTTGTCCCAGGAAGGCCTGCCCTGTGCCAGAGTACATGGCAGTGGCTACACCAGTCACTCCTGCAGAATGGGGACCATGCCCCATGGCTGTTCACTCAGCTTCACATCCTGCAAGTGCAGCCTGCAGGGAAAAGCATGCCTTGCTCTGGACTGCAGCCTCATGGATATCTTGCTCGTGGAAGCAGTGTGACTTCTGACAAGAGTCACCTGGAAAGGTGAAGGATGTGATGGTTCTTCTTCATCAGTGGTAAACCAAGGCACAAAAGAGAGAATGTCCTTTCAGCCACCCCACAGTGGACACCAACCTTGTGCCTGGGCCTTTTGTCTACTGTCTGCTCCTTTGTGGTTTGGGAGGAGCTTTTAAAGATACAAAGAGGGCTGGAGAGATGGCTCAGCGGTTAAGGCACTTGCCTCCAGTGCCTAAGGCCCCGGGCTCAATTCCCCAGGACCCATATAAGCCAGACCCACAAGGTGGTGGCCCTGGTGCTCTCTCTCTCTCTCTCTCTGCTTGAAAATGAATAAATAAAATATTTTAAAAAAATAAAATAAAATAAAGATACAAAGAAAAGGAAGCCCAGCACAGTAGGCTAACTTTTTCTTAACACCCATCCCTTTTGGTTCTTAGCAGACAGGTATTTCCATCGCCAGTACTGGGGTCTCCCTCTCAAGCCTGAAGGGGTCCCATAGCCCCCCCACCCCTACAGAGGGGCTTTGCTGATGTCATTCCTCTGTGCTAAAATTCTTGACTCTCCAGCTTCCAGGAAGATCCTTATGTTTGGACTAGCCTATAAGACTGGGGTCTTCAGCCCACCCCCTTCCTCGGCACAGGGTTACCTCTGGAGGTTCTGACCCTGCAGCACCACCGGTCGGCACCCTGTCCACCTTGAACTGTGCTCTAGGGCATCAGGCCCACTCGCAGCATCAATTTCTGCACATAAATAAACCAAAGCCCCAGCAGAATCCTGCTGTGGGGTCCTGTTCTGACACAGGTGTGAGCTCTTCCCCAAACCCAAATAAAGACAGCGAGAGATGCCAGGAGAAGGTTCCAGTACCCTGCAGGTCCTCCCAGCCATCAAAACTCCAGGTGAGGTTTTTCCAAGCATGACACCCTGCACACAGGGCAGAGAGAGGCCGCTTGGGCTGCACCAGACAAGAGCCAGTCACTCACCCCACAGATGTTTCTGCCACCGAGGCTGGCCATGTCTGCCTGGTGTCTTCATCCTGGCCATGGTAGCGTTCCTAGGTTTGTCCTGATCCCTCCCTGATGGATATTCTGTGTTCTCATTGATGCCAGCTGTAGCCCCTGGTCACTGGACACCTGGGCCGCCAGCCAGCTGAGTTGGCTGCATTCTCTGGCAGAGGGGCAGGCTGGGGGAACATGGGGGACAGGCCAGGAGGGAGCAGAGCGGAGGCCCCAGTGCTGACTCAGGACAGCTTGAGGAGGACTAGGTCTCCACGGGACCTGGAACTCAAATGCCAAAGCCCACCAGAGAGCCCAGATTGACCCAGAAAGCAGGCCCTGTTCACTTGCTGAGGCTCGTGGCCAGGCTGCACCCAGAGCATCAGACATTTAGAAGCTGGCCCCTGTTTCTAATGCATGCCATCCTGGTCTGGCCTTGGGGGGGACCCTCTGCAGCAGGCTGTGCCTCCTCCAAGAGTCCAGTCAAACTCATCTCAGAAGGCCACACAGCTGCACTGTGGCTGGACCATAGCTCCCTAGCCCCTCATGGTGATCACAGGGACCCACCATGTTGACGTGGGCAAGTTGGGTTCAGACCCTGCCCACTTTGTCATGTGACCTAGTGCTCTCTGAAAGACAGCAGCCGCCTCCATCTGCTGGCTTGTTGGGTAACTGTCTCTCCCCCACTACTAAGGTTTCCTTCTCCCGAGAGCTGAAGCCAGGCCAGCCGTGTTGCACGCTGTGTGTCTGACACCCAGCACCCAGCTGGCTTGTCTGCATTTCCTTCCTGCTGGCATTCCAAATTTGAGTTGCAGAGTCCAGGTGGTTCTCAGGAACACTTGCAAAGTCATCCAGGTTTTTAGGGAAGGTCCTGACTTTCTGGGTTCCTCCCAGCACCTCCCACTCAGGAAGCTGTGTCAGACAGTTTAGATATCTCACCTCCTAGCTGATAGCTGTTAGCGTGACTTCCTAGCTGGGCCTGGGGACTCCTATTTGCTTGTTCCAATTCATGTGCAAGGTGACTCTGAAGTCTAAACTTAGCTACTCTGGACTGACCCACAGACCACAACTGCCATGGTTTGAATGTGGTGTGCCCCTCTGAATCTTAGGTGAAATTTGATTGTCATTGCGGCCATGTGAGGAGTGGGCCTTGGAGGGGAGATTAGTGCACGAAGAGGGATGAATGCCTTTCTTACAGAACCGGGTTCATTCTCCCTCGGCTGGGTTGGTCACTTTGTGGATGGTTGTTATAAAGGGAAGCTACCCTCATGTTTTCCCCTTTTGCACTTCCTTCTGCTTTCCACCATGAATGGAAGCATGAAATCCTAACCATCGCCATGCCCCAGAAGCACAAACCAAAACAGACTTCTTTCCTTTATAAATTTCTTGGGCTCAGGTATTCTGTTATAAGCCACAGAAAGGGGACGTCTCATACTGTTACACATATTAAGATCTCAGTGTAGGGTTCTGCCAGCCTTAAGTATTTCTTCAAATGGGCAGAGGGACTCTTGTAGGTGGGGAGCAGGAACGACACACAAGGCTTCCTTTTAGGGCCAGGGAAGACCTGAGCTTCCCCACTGAGTCCTCTGCCCTAACTAGCTTGTTTCTTCAGAACGGTAGGCAAATACCTGAGACAGAGGGGCAGGAAGCCACTTTCTAGAGACATGATATGAACAGCCAAGCAGGCCGTGTAGGAACCAGAGTTCTCCCTCACAATGGCCCAGCTCAGCCTGTGACTGTGTGGCTACAACTTTGAGCATGGGGCTTGTGAGAGAGAGGGTCACAGTACCCTCTCTGGTTGCAGAAGAGGTGGGATGGTGTGGTGGGTTCATCAGGAGGGCGAGTGTTAGCAGTGTGACAGGCCTACAAGACAGTGAACTCCCTAAGCTTAGTGTCCCTGCCTGTGAAACTGGGACCTTAAGGCTATAAAGTAACTGAAAAGAATGTGTGTCCCTGGGATCATGCAGGAAGATTTAGTAATTCCACGTTTGTTGCTACTGTGGTGATTTTTTTTTGCTAGTAAAGTAACCATAACATATCATCTTAACCATTTTAAAGTGTACAGTTCTCATGACGTGTAGCCAGCACCGCCGGCCGTCTTCAGAACCTTTCATCTTGAAAATCTCCAGCTGTACATGAAAAGCCACCTAGCTCCCATTTCGTCCACCGCCAGCCCTGGACATCCTCATTTTACTGTTTCTCTGAGTTTAACCACCCCAAGGGGTCACGTTAGCTAGCTGTCTTTTTGTGACTAGCTTTCAAAGTGGACAGTTCGTGTTTGTGCGTGTGTGTATTGTGTGTGTGTGTGTGTGTGTGTGTGTGTGTGTGTGTGTGTGTGGTCCTATGCATGACTGAGGACCTGTGTGTCCCATGACACATGTGAGTCCAGAGGACAGCTTCAGGTGCTGATCCTCACCTTCCACCTCTTTTGAGACGTGGTCTCTTGCTCACTGCTCTGTTCGCCAGGCCAGCCGGCCTGTGAGCCTCCAGGAGAGCTCCTCCATAGCCTCCCTTCCTGCAGGAAGTACCCTGGGATTGCAGAAGACGCCGCAGTGTCCAGTTCTACATGTGTTCTGGGAAGCTGAACTCAGGTACTTGCGTGTGCAGCAAGCACTTTATCCACTGAGCCATCTCCTCAGCACCCAAACGGAACAATCTTGTTTCATTTCATCTCGTATTTCCACTAAAGCAAACTAAAAATGTGCATGGTGGTAGATTTCCAATCTATATTGGACATCCATTGAGGTGGTTTATAGGAATGCAGAACGTTCCCCACCGGCTCATGTGTTTGAACACTTGGACCCCACGGGTGGCGCTGTTAGGAAAGGTTGTGGAACCTGAGGAGGTGGAGCCTTGCTGGAGGAGGTGGGCTTGAGGGCATGTAGGCCAGCCCCACTTCCAGACCATCCTCTGCTTCCTGATTACAAGCACGAGATGATGGAACTTCCCTGAACCGTAATCTGAAAATCCTTTCCTTCCATAAGTGGTGTCTGGTCACCAGTGACAGAGTAATTGCTACACCCACAAAAGTCCCGCAGAGCCACAACTAGGAATCGGAAAGCAACACGTGCGGCCACCACCTCAAGGCACCGGGTCTTGTCTTGTCTCATCTCAGACGCAAGTTAAGCAGGTCTGGTTGTTTTGGATGAGAGAACCGGAAGCAGAACACTACCCACAGGTTGAGATGTCTTTTGTGTTACTCTAGCTTATGACCTCTTCCTCCTCCTCCAGCCTCATTGAGGTTCACTTCACAAAAACGGTGTGTTTAAGGTGTACACCAGGCTGTTTTGATATAAATATACATTGAAATGATTTCAGTCATCAAGCTAATTAGCACACCCATCACTTCACAGAGTTGCATTTTTCCTCGTGAGAACATTTCGCATCTGTCTTAGCAGATTTCAGGTCTACAGCATGTGGTTGCTAACCACCATCACGGTGAATGCATTAGCCTTCCATGGGTCCTCCTGACCTACAGAGACTTTGCGCCCTTAACCAGGCTCTCCCACATCCACCGGCCAGCCCCGGCACCATCCCACCCTCCGTGTATTAATGACACATGCATTGTGCCAGTGTGTGCCTTTGATTTTTTTCCTACTTAGCATGATGTCTTCCAGGTTGTTACAACTGACAGAACTAACTTTCTTTCTCTCTGTCTCTTTCTTTCTGCACGTGCATGCGTTTGCATGAGTGCATGTGTGTGTGTGAGAGAGAGAGCACTCCAGGTTCTCTCTCTTACCACTGCAACCAGTTCCAGACACATGTGCCACTTTGTGCCTCTATCTGGATTTATGTGGGTATTGGGGAATCAGACCTGGGGTCAGCAGGCTTTGCAAACAGGCACTTTCAAACACTAAACATTCTCCCCAATCCTTCTTTCTCTTTTAAGGAGGAATGATATTCCATTAAATTATGTATCTATTGGTCTGTGTGTGTGAGTGTGTGTGTGTGTGTGTGTGTGTGTGAGAGAGAGAGAGAGAGAGAGAGAGAGAGAGAGAGAGAGAGATTCTTTATGCACTCACCCATCAGTGGACACTTAGATCCATTCTTTATCTTGGCTATTTGGAATAAGCAAACCAGCTCATTCACTTAGCAGAATGTCCTTCCATGTCGTAACATGTGATAACAATTCCTTCCTTTGTATGACTGAATAACGCTTTGTTTTATGATAAACCAGTTTGGTCGTCCATTCATTCCCTGATAGACTTTGGTAACTTGTCCATTGTGGCTGTTGCAATGCTGTTATCAGCACGGGTGTGCAAATATCTCTCCGAGTCCCTGTTCCCAGTCCTTTAGATACTCCTAACTGAAATTACTGGATTATATGAAAATGCAACATTTCACTCTTTTGAGGGATGGCTATGCAGTGACTGAAACTATTATAGTCCTACCAGAAATGCCCAAGGCTTCAAGGTCTCCACATTCTTGCCAATGCTTGTTTTTTTTTTTCTGATTCTGATAGTAATTTTTTAAAACTTATGAATGGTAAGACATACATGATTCTCCTTTTCCTGGTGACAACCCCTAAATGAGACCATCATGCTGACCACGTGTTGGAGACCTGAGACATTTGGGGAAGAGGGGGGAGCAAGAGAGACATGGTGGGAGACGGCCATGTGGCTTTTTAATGATGACGGCCAGGCCCACATAAGCGCCTGTGTGTGCTGCTCTCAGGCTAAACTCTTCGTGACTAACTTAACCTTTCTGCTAACTCTGAGAGGTCAGGAGTAACATTCTCTCCAATTTAAAGAAGGGCTCATAATGGCTGTCAGACTGCAAGGATGAGAAGCCAGGGCAGAGTAGCTGTCCTATCTCTGTACCTGGTGCCGTCAGGATGGTCACAGCAGGCTGTTGTATTTGAGATCTGTGAGACAGGGACATGTAACCCAAAGATCAGCTAGGGTACCACAGGGGAGTGAGGATCCTGGAGTCAGCAGGCGCCATCTTCCTGAAGCCTCTGCTCTCTGTATGTCAAGGGAGCACCGTACCCTGGCGTTTTCAAGCCAGGGCTCCAGATGTGCCATTTGGTCCAGTTCCTGGGAATCTCGGGGATGGAGAGAGAGGCCGCAGTTGGGAAAGTTCTTTCACCAGACAGAGATTTCCTGGGCTGACTGTATGCATCCCTTGCCTGCCCTCCCAGATGCGAGAGCCTGGGCACAGGTGACCAACATGAATTCTTCAAAGCTGAAATCGAGGGGGAACTCCTAGAGGAGGAGAAATCAGGAGCTAGCTGAGTGGAGCCAGAGGAGGCTGAGTGATCCAGGAGGGCGTGCACTTGCTTGGCTGGAGCCTGGCTGTGAAGCGGGAGAGGCAGAGCCGTGTGTCCCATGAGCAAAGCCGCAGAGCCACCAGGATTTCGTCTGCTTACATGCACAACAGAAGCCTCTGTGAAGTCACAGTGCAGGGCTAGTGTTGGGGACTGGGTGGTGGGAAGAGGGACGTTATACACTCATGTGTGTATGCTGTGTGTTTATACATCCATGCGTGTCTAGAGAGATTTGGGAGCCATTTTTAAAATGTCTTATTACACCAGTAGTGTGAGACCCCAAGGTCTTCCCTAGTCTCTAGGAGATGGATCTTTGAAAAGTCTCTAGGTGTTATATAGGACCCTCCAGAGGGATTCGCCCTTAGCAAAGCAGTCTGCCTACAGTGAGAGGGCATTGTCTTTGAGCCAGAAGGAGGGTCCCATCAGACACTGGAGCTGCCCTAAGCTTGGACTCCAGACCCTGGGAACGTTGAGAAAAGACTGCTCTTTTTAAGCCAGGCAGCCACTGGTAGTGTGTTCCAGCAGCCTGAATGGCCCAGGTGGGCCGAGAGCCTGGCAGGAAGGCCCCTATTCCTGGAGAAGCGCCATGGTGACCTTGCCCACCCACCTCCAGCCTTGGGTTCTCACACGACACCTTCCCTTTTCTAAGGATCTGCCTAGGCAGGGAGGGGGTGTCCCTTCTTCCTCATACTTCTCACCTTCCAGACCTGAGAGGTTCAAGGGCTGTTCAGGGGAAGGTGGGGATGGTGAAGGGGAAACCCCCAGCCAGGTGAGATGAATAACTCAGTGCAACAGCGGGCAGTGGTACTTCTGAGGAGGGGCAGGAAGCTGTCCCACTAAAGGCTGGCACCCTTCTCTTCTGAGTGGGCAGCTCTCCAGTGTTCTATGGAGTACTGACTCGGACACCTGGGTCTGCTTGGAGTGGGGGCCATACCAGAGAAATGTGCGGCTCATCCTGCTCAGGCTGCATTTAGTCATAATAGGGTGCAGCTAGGAGCCTTTCAGAGTCTTGTGGAGGACATGGGTCACCAGACTGGCTCAGCCAGGATGGGGCTCCCTCATCTGACATTCTCATTCCTGCTGCCTACCTTGGAAGAGGCTATCTCTCCCCCTCTCTCATGTATGAGGTAGGGTCTTGCTCTAGCTCAGGCTGACCTGGAATTCACTCTGTAGTCTCAGACTGGCCTTGAACTCATGGTGATCCTCCTACCTCTGCTCCTTAAGTGCATGAGCCACCACCCTCCAGCTGTCTCTACTGTCTTCTCGTCACCAGTCAAGTGTCTGTCTGGGCGTTCTGGTTTCGTCTTTGAAGGGATGAAATGTAGGTGTGCAGAAAGTCTCTCCTGGTCCTGCTGGCTAGTGAGTCCTTGTCCTCCACACACAGGCCCAGGCCAAGACAAGTAGAAGGGTGGGATTAACCACAGCCTAACCATGACTTCCT
Organism: Zapus hudsonius; assembly: GCA_004024765.1. Taxonomy (NCBI): domain Eukaryota; kingdom Metazoa; phylum Chordata; class Mammalia; order Rodentia; family Dipodidae; genus Zapus; species Zapus hudsonius. Next base: position 5,347 of record PVHP010001416.1, on the reverse strand, counting down.
GGGGCTGCAGAGCCTCCTACCACCAACTCACTATCTGTCATTCTTTGCAACTGTCCCTAGACCTCACCCTCTCCTCCCACATATCTTAGGCTCTGCACTGTCCCGCTGGCCTGTCTCAGACCTACAGGTGGAATCTGAGGTGGACCTGAGTGTCACGGCTCTCATTCTCTTCGCTCTGCATCCTGTCAGCTGTGTAGGGGACCAGCTGCTTCCTTTCCCGGTCTCCACAGCAGTGGTGACACGAGATGCTTCTTCCTAACAAAGTCCTGATTCTCTCCTGGTGGCTCCTGCTGGCCTCCTGAACTGACTGCATGCACCACGTGGTGGGTGCCGTTACCTGCCTTCCTTGGCATTTTAGTTCACTTGTGAATAAAGTGGTGGCAGCTTCCGTACGTGAAAGTAAGCAAACATAACCAGGTGGTTAATGTGCCCGAAGCCTGTGTAACAGCCACTGGCCCAACCAAACCCAGCTAGTTATTTCTCTCAACCATGAAATTCATTTGGTGACTAAAAGTACTTCTCTGATTCCCCGGAGTTCACTCCTCCCTTCACCCTCAATTTGTTAGTGTCTCTCCGAATGACAGCCATTTTCCTATTCTCCAGTTTAATGATGTCTTAATACCTGTGTGACCTATGGTGAGTCACATGACCTCACGAGGCTTGACAGAATCTCTCAAATGGAGAGAGTGGGCTGAAGGTCACACTGCTTTACCACCTAAGAGCAGAAAAGCATCTTGTACTCAAATCCTGCAAAGGTTTCCCCAAACATGACAGATACAAGCAGTGTGTTTTGTATAAGGCTCCCATAATTTCAAAGTTAGAACTTTTGCTTATTAAGTGGGTGAACGAAAAGAAAACCAACAGGCCCATTTGGCAGCACAAATTGGGAATTGTCTTGTAGGTTCGTCTTAGCACCCAGCCATTTCCTCTTGCACCAGCAGAACAGTATTAAGAAAACAACTCCCAGCTCAAGCACACGCTGCGCAACGGCAGTTTCCCAGCTGATCAAATTGTAGTTGGTGAGCTCTTGGGGCTCTGATGCTGGGTGGACGAGTCACCCGTTCTTTGTCATTAGCACGAGTGGGATCAGAATGGATACCAGAGCGACAGTCCGCTGGTCATCACACACCTTTCTCCAGCAGAAGAGACTCCGTCTCTCACCCACGGAACAGAGCCTGCAGAACAGGATGCGTGGGCTTGGGGAAATCACCAAGGATAGAGCATGCTTTGCTCTGAGGTCACCATCCAGGGAGTCCAACCCTGAGACCAGGACCTAAACTGACGGCTCTTGCTGGCCTCACAGTTATGTGCGTAGCTTGGAGCACGGGGGCTCTTTTGTAATTGTGGTTTGAAAACTTAGTTATAGCAACCTAATGAAATTTGAATGAAATTTGCCTCTTTTCCCCCAAACCTTAGCTTTCAGCATGCATCCGATTTAGCATAAGTACTCAAAGTTGAATGTGAGGCCTCCTTGGGGGCTTGAAAAATGCAGACTCCTGGGTTCCACCCCGAGAATCTGACTGAGCAAGTCTGAGTGGGGGCCTGGGAGTTTTCATTTCTAACAAGCTCACAAGATTCAAGCAAGATTCACATTCAGCTATTTGACAACTTCTAACGCTCTTGGCCAGAAGTCTCTCTAGTATAAACTTTAAATGTAGACAACAGTGGGTCGCCCTCTGAGTTTGCCCTTCGCTCCCTTAGGACCTGAAGAAACGACCCCAGAACTGTCCATCCTCTATGCCTGGGATGCTCTTCTCTCTCTGCCTCACAGGAAGGACCTTCTCAGGTCACTTGTCTCCGACTTCTCACATGTAACAAGTCAGGTGCTCACAGACAGCTGTGGCATTTAGGGGAGCTCTTTACCTCCCCATTCCTCAGTTTCCCTATCTGTACCCTCAACTCACTCATGGAACCCCTGCCTCCCCACATAGGTGGTAGATCTGAAGTTACAAGCAGCCCTTGTAACTGGTGTCTGTGGAATCATTCGTACTAAAGCAAGAGAGGTGGGCAGGGCTAAGACATTTCCAGGAAAACTGCACGGTGGTCTGGGTTCTGGAAGGTTGGCTGAAGAGCAGAACTGGTTCTCTGGCCTCTGGGTCTCTCTCCAATCTGTCCAGAGGCTTCTCTCCATGTTATGTGACCTGCTAGACCCACTCTTACCCCACTTGGATCCTTGCCCCTTGAGAGTTAAACAAGCCCATTGGGTTCAGGGGTTTGGCCTTAATTTTCGGTCTTTCCTGGGTCCCCCCTTTGTGTTTCAATTTCCTGGGCCCTGAGTGGCTGGTGAGGGACCTGAGCTGCTTCAACACAGGAAGATGGCTTAATGCTGCTGCTGGCAGCCATGTAGATGGCCTGAGCTGGACACGGGGTGCTGTGGCATTGTCACCATCACCAGTGCTTGTACCAAAGCTGGGGTGGGTGTTTGTCATAACTGTCTCCTGATCTCATGGAAGCCATTCATCTTACAAATGAGGAAAAAACTAGGCTCCGAGAGAATAAGTCACTGCCCTGCCCCGGCTTCTCCTCACCACAACAAGCTACCAAGGCAAACTGTTGCTGAAGAAAAGAGGTTTACTTAGCACACAGTTTTGGAGGATAAAAGTCCAGAAGGCATGGTGAGGCCACATGGCAGGGGGCAGGAGCATATATTGCTGCATGCATGAGTGTGTGTGGGCAGGAGGAAGTGATCACACTGCCAAACAGGAAGCAGGAGAGGTGGGCAGGGCCAGGCTGAAGTTTACATCATAATCATCTTGTGGGAACTAACTAGCATCCCCAGAGAAACACCATCATCTCTCTCAAGAGTATGTTCCCAGGCTGGAGAGATGGCTCAGCAGTTAAAGGCACTTACTGCAAAGCCTAACAACTTGGGTTCAATTCTCCAGTACCCACATAAAGCTATGTGCACAAAGTGGCATATACATTGTGTGCAGGGTCAGGAGGTCCTGGCTTGCCCATCCTACTCTTTTCTCTCTGAATCTATCTGTCTCTGTCTGTCTGTCTGTCTGTCTCCCTCACTCTCAACCTTTCTCGCAAATAACATCTAAAGAGTATGTTTCAATTGACCTAAAGGCTCTTGCTAAGTCCCTCCCCTTAAAGGTTCCACAGCCCCCTCCCAGTAGTGCCCCCCCCAGGTATCAAGCGTCTACTACATAAACCTTTGAGGGACAAAGCATCTATACCATAGCTTGGTTCATGACCTACTACTGAGTGTATGTACGTAGAACTTAAGAGCACCAGCAGGGGCTCCACATCCTTCACCCATATGTACAGCCCCACAGGGTTGGACCAGTTTCAAGAGAAGCTGGTCCATTCATTGATTCATCCTTGCCAGGGATCAGGATGGGATATAGATGGAGATGAATGTGCTGAGTTGGGTTAGAGCCCAGAGCAGCCTGGCCACAGTAGGTAGATGTCACACTTCTCCCTCTGTCTCTACCCTCTGCACTGTCAGAGTCAGGAGAGAGCTGGAGGGCAGGTCAACCTTTGGACCACTGTCTCACTCTGGACCTGTCAGTCATGAGCCAGTTCCTTGAGGGGCTTGAGCTCCGAGACAAGGCTGTTACCCTTTCCATCCAGAGGCTGCTGTTAGGCTGAGCTGTTTGAGCTCACGCCACTCTCTTCCCAGAGGGTCTTTCTGCCCTTTGCTGCCAGGAGGGGAAGCCAAGCTCCCTCAAACAAGCATTGGGGCTCTGGGTGCTGGGTGCCCACTCTGGGCCTCAGGGGACCTGTTTCCCCTGGGGATTACCACACATTAGCTTTTTTCTGTTTCCCAGAAATGCCTGGAGCCTCCCTCTTGTGCCTGCTTTGGAAGGCTCCAGCTTAGGCTTGGCTTCTCCAGGCTTTCCTCTGGTGTCTTGGAGATCATCCCTGCCTTCTGTAGTCTTACCTCATGGGACTGCTTCCCATGCATCCATTCCTCCAGACAGGGTGCTCTGCCCATGAGGGCAGGCGGGCAGCTCCTCGGATTCTGTCTGCCTGGTTTGGTTTTGGTCCTGGACTGCTCTGCAGATAGCTGTCACTTACCTTTAACCATGGAATGACAAGGCACTGTTCTTAGACTCGGAGGTTCTCGTGCCATCCTGCTTCTCTCCAGATCCCAGTTTCATGTGTAAAACGAGGGGCCGAACTGTAATGGGGGTGCTCCACTTCCAGTGCTCACCAGAACCACTGGGAGGCTCATTAAGATGTGTGTGTCTGAGCTCCTCTGAGAGCTCCGGGGTGAGGCTGGGTGATGCAGGTAGTTGTCAGACTACATTCTGAGCAACTTGGGTGGAAGAGACTGACAGAGTTGACAGGGCAGAGTTGAGCAGGGAAGAAGGCCTATAGAATGATGCCTATGGTGGTGAAGAAGTCATCCTCACCCTCACCGTCATGGTGATCTTCCCCACCATCACCCTCCATGGTCCTCATCATAACCACCGTTTCACGATCGTCTTCAACATCAGCATTGTGACATCACAATGGCATCATCATTGCCGTCATTAACGGCGCATCTTCCTCATCCCCATCATCACGGCCTCCTTACCGTCGTGTTCATCTCCATCAAATCAGCATGGCCATAACTTTATCATGCTGTCCATTTTCATTAGTTCCCCCATCAGGCTGCCATCACGGCCCCGTCGTTATTGTCTCCACCTTCTTGGCTACCATCGCTTCGCTGTCACCAGCAAAGCCACTTGACTGGCTCCTGCTCATTAGGGACTCTGATGTGAGCTCCTGTCTTTATGATCATCACCTCCACCAGTCTTCCCTGGGGTTGTATTAATTTTTTTGTTGCTGTGACCTGACAGGAAGCAACTTAAGGAAGGAAAGGTTTATTTTGGCTTCCAGTTTGAGGTCACAGTCCATCATGGTGGGGAAGGCAGGCATCAGGAGCTTGAGGCAGCTGGTCACATTCACAGAACAGTCAGGAAGCAGAGGGTGATGAATGCTTGCTTTCTCCTTTTTAAACAAACATTTATTTACTAAGGCAGAGGGGGGGGAGAAAGAAAGAAGGAAGAGGTGCACCAGGGCCTCTTGCTGCTGCAGTCAGACTCCAGATGCATTCACCACTTTGTGCATCTATGTGAGCTCCCTGTGAGCTCTAGGGAATGAAACCCAAGCTGGCAGGCTTTGCAAGCAAGCGCCTTTACCCACCGAGCCATCTCCCCAGCCCTAGCGTTCTCCTTTTTATTCACCATTATCAACCCTGCTCATGGGAAGATGCCACCCATAGTTAGAGTGGGTTTTCCCAATTCATTAACCTAATCTAGAAAATTCCTCCCAGTCATGTCCAGAGATTTGTTTCCATGGTGATTAAAAAATATTTTTATTTATTCATTGAGAGAGAGCGAGCGAGAGAGAG